>ML779843.1:1323137-1333835 GCA_009831015.1 Picea engelmannii | reverse complement strand
CCTAGTTAGCTTACTCCTTATATATATGTCTTCATCCATAAAAGTGACAAGGAATTGTAGTTAACGGTTGACCTCAGAACCAGACAGGCATGTTTCACATGGGTTGCAGCTACTAATCCAAGGTGTGGAAATCCTTAGAGTACGCATACCGCGTAATCCTATGACTGAATCAAATGTTTAATATGTAATTGGAACGATCAATGGACATTTTTGTATCACAGATAAGATCCGGGGAATCAAATGTTTAATATGTAATGGGAACGATCAAAGGATATATTTGGATCACAGATAAGATTCCTTGGAAATTTCAAATACGAACGGTACAATATTTTATGAATTTTGTCCAATTTATTCAACTCGGATCTTCAGATTTTTTATTAAAATTTCAAAGGGATAATTCGCGCTGTATCACTAGATTCTGTATCGCGAGATCGATTGACGCTGATACATGTGCGGCGTCCCATTGTTGCCGTTCCGACTTCCAGTAAGATAATCGCCTGTCATGAATTTCAATTCTTCTTTTTTCAATTTGAACAGACGCAGCAGATAAAACACCATTATTCGATGAAATTATATTTTGGCGAAGAACATCGACCATCAGACAGCCTGTTAGGAATTATGAACTAGTCCAGACCCATCTCTGTAAAATCGACCAAACCCATCTAAAACCCTGAACCATAGTAGTAAATTGCACTCTCTATGCTAGTCTATTTCTGGTGGTTGTTTAAATACGATTAGAAGGATTATAATAAAAAATCATATAAGCTGAGAAAGAATGTCACATGTCAGGATTGAGTCCAGAAGAAAGATAATAATAAATATAGTGGTGATTAGATTTCTAGGGTTTGAAGCTGTTACAATAGTATAGTTATTATTAATTAGGTCAGATTCAGTTTTGTAAAATTGACCAAACTCATGTAAAATCCAGAACTGTTATAGTAAATTGCATTCTCTATGCTAGTCTATTTTTCTGGTGGTTGTTTAAATACTATTAGAAAGATTATAATAGGAAAGCATATAAGCTGAGAAAGAATCAACATGTCAGAATTGAGTCTTGAATAAGATATTAATAAATACAGTGGTGATTAGATTGTTAGGGTTTGAAGTTGTTACAACAATATAGTTATTATTAACTTCACATGCTATGCTACAACAATATAGATAATAATAAATACAGTGGTGATTAGATTTTCAGGGTTTGAAGCTGTTACAACAATATAGTCATTATTAGTTTCACATGTTATGTCATGTTACTTTAGAAATAACCAACATGTCACTTAGGAATCAGTCTCAAAGAAGATAATAACAAATACACTAGTGATTAGACTTTTAGGATTTGAAGCTGTTACACCAATATACTAATTATTAGCTTCACGTGTTACTTTATAAAGAACCAACATGTCACTTAGAATTCAGTCTTGAAGAAGATAATAACAAATACAGTGGTGATTAGATTTTGAATCAACATGTCACTTAGGATTCAGTCTTGAAGAAGATAATAAAAAATATAGTGATGATTATATTTTCAGAGTTTGAATTTGTTACACCAATATACTCATTATTAACTTTAGATGTTACTTTAGAAAAACTAACATGTCACTTAGGATTCAGTGTGGAAGAAGATAATAATAAATACAACTGTGATTAGATTGTTTAGGGTTTGAAGTTGGTACAACAATATACTCATTATTAGCAAGTAAATTCTTTATATTGTTTAAATACTAGTATAAATTAGATAAAATATTTGTTTTTAAAAATCCATTTTTACTTTAAAGAAAAGTTTTGTTTTAAAAAAATATGTAAATTTTCTTTAATATTATTTAAATATTAATATTAATTATAGAAAATTTTTGTCTTGAAAAAATAACCTTTTTAATATATATTTGCATCTTATTCAAATATCAATGTTTATATTAATAAGTAAATGTTTTAGATTATGTTGACCTTTTTAATATATATTTGCATCTTATTCAAATATCAATGTTTATATTAATAAGTAAATGTTTTAGATTATGTTGTAGAATGAATTTTCCTCCATTCCAATTTATTTGACTTCTTAATTGCAAGCATATATTAAAAAGAGAATTTAAACTGTTTTAGAAAAGTTAATTTTGATAATATATGTATTTTCATCTTAGTTAAACATCAATTTATATTTGAATTATTAATAAGTAAAAAGTATAATTTAAATTGTGTTTCAAGCATCAATTTACATTAATAAATCAAAAATATAATTTAAATTATGTTTTAGATTATGTTTTAAAATTGAAAGTATGATTTATAATATGTTTTATATTATGTTATGGAATACATCTTCCTTGGCCTTAATATATTTGACTTCTTTGACTAAAAACATATATTGAAAGAGTACCTTAACTTTCTTCAATTTTTTTTACTTCTCTATCTATAAACATATATATTAAAAGAAAATTGAAAGTATGATTTACATTATGTTGTGGAATACATTTTCCTTCACCTTAATATATTTGACTTATCTGACTACAAGCATATATTAAAAGAGCACCTTAATATATTTGATTTCTTTGACTACAAACATATATTAAAAGAGCATTGAAAGTATGATCTAAAACAATTTTGCTTTTAGAAATTAATTTTAATAATATGTAATTGCATTTTGTTCCGACACATAATTATATTAATAAGTAAAAAGTACGATTTAAATTATATTGCAAAATGCATTTTTTTTCACTCCAATTTATTCCACTTCTCTAACTACAATACTATATTAAAAAAAAATTGAAAATTAAAAGTATAATTTAAACTATGTTATAAAATGAATCTTCATTCACTTCAATATGTTTAACTTTTCTAAATATAAGTACAGTACAAGCATATACATATATTAAAGAAAATTGACCAAACAACCCTATACTCAATCCCTATATTTGACTTCTCTAACTATAAGCATATACTAAAAGAGCACCTTAATATAGTTGACTTTTTTTTACTACAAACATATATTAAAAGAGCATTGAAAGTGTAATCTAAAACAGTTAGTTTTGTTTTTAGAAATTAATTTTGATAATATGTAGTTGCATTTTGTTTAGATACTTATTTATATTAATAAGTAAAAAATATGATTACAAACATATATTAAAAGAGCATTGAAAGTGTGATCTAAAACAGTTAGTTTTGTTTTTAAAAATTAATTTTGATAATATGTAATTGCATTTTGTTTAGATACTTATTTATATTAATAAGTAAAAAATATGATTTAAATTATATTGTAAAATGTATCTTCCTTCACTCCAATTTATTGGACTTTTCTAACTACAATTATATATTAAAAAAAAATTAAAAAAATTAAAATATAATTTAAACTATGTTTGGAATCTTCCTTCACTTCAATCTATTTAACTTCTGTAAATACAAACATATACATATATTAAAGAAAAAAATTGATGAAACAGCCCTATATTCATTCCTTAAACAGTGTTAAAAATATCACTTCAATCTTTATTACAACATCCATCTTATGTAAAAGTAGATATTATAGATATTTTTTTGTCAAGAACAATATATATAGACACTCACTTATCATTTTTCTTTATATTATTCTTATCAACTATAGAATCCATCTTATATAATATATAGTATTTTTTTGTCAAGAAAAATATATATAGACACTCACTTATCATTTTTCTTAATGTTATTCTTATCATATCGCAACAACAGTTCATACAAAACCTGCAACAACAGTTCATACAAAACCATGTTAACTGGACTGTATTACAAGTTTGTATTTGGAACATTTTATCCGCCCTCAGAAAGTTTCCAATAATTTGTCGATAAATACAAGTTTGCATTTGGAATTGTTTAACAGCATAAAAACTTGTTTTTCCCCTTTAGAAAGTTCCCAATAATTTGGCTCTAGATTTCATGCTTACGAAGCTGTTGGATGCATGACGTTTGAGATTGATTTTAAAAATGCATCCCGAAGAGTTCGATATTTTCTCAGCAGGCAATTTGTTCCTTGAGGTTGAGGGGAGTAATCTTAATCCGTTTAGCACAAACCATAATGCCAAGGCAATTTGTTCCTTAGCGGAATAAAGCCATCATGACTGGTTATTATCCGTTTAGCACAAGCCATCATGACTGGTTATTATCTCGTTTTGGTTATAATTAATTCCACTTGATATAACTTTAATGTGTTTCTGGTTTGCAGTGGGAAACTACATGCCAATTGTGCAGGTACGCAGTTGTGTTGTGGCCGCTCATGTGCATAAAGTTGCATCACAAACTCTTTACCTGTTACAGCCTTTTCAGCACATGTGTAACAGAAAAAAGGTTATCTTAAAACTTTATGTCCTCTTGGAAGCTTTTGATGATGAGGAAGCAGTTTTGCCATGTCAGACTGGATGAGTAGTATTTACTCATTGTCAATGGAAATCAGGTGCAAGCAGAAATCATTGTGCTAAAAGATCATAATATACCCAAGGCAATTTTGAAATATATCTCAAACTCCAGAATCAGTAAGCTCGTTATGGGGTCTTCTCATCATCTAATAACAAGGTAAATTAGTGCCAAAGTAAAAAAATATATGGATGTATTGATTAAACTTCATAACCTTCTATTGGTGAACAAAATCTCCTATAGTTTGGTAGCACTTCTATAGTTCACTATAATTGTTATCTAATTTGATTTATTGTCTGTTTATGCCAACAAAATTTTGATTGTTCAAAGTATGCTGGGAGCGCAGAGTACTCATACAAGGCTATTTCTATTTCTTACACTGAGTTCAGATTTTTCTATATTAAATGGTATATTCATGCCACAGAACTATTGATGTCCATGCTCTGAAATCTTTTGTAGAAAACTTGAAGGCCATGATATGCCTGCAAGTATTGCAATGAAAGCCTCAAAGTTTTGTTCTCTATATGTTGTATCGAAAGGTGAACTTGCTTTAGTGCATCCTATCAATACTTGGGCACAATATAGCAGCAACAGTAGTTCAGAAGACACTTCACTATTAAGAGGTATTACAGTATTCTTTGGCAAAGACGGTTTCTCTACCGTGCCATAGATTATTTTATTTACTCATTTTTGGCAAACTCCCTTACCTGCAATTTACGTTTTGAATAGTTTGAAATGAGCTATATGTTATGCCAATTGTGCTTTAAATACTGTTGATTTAAAGCTACATTTTGTAATAGAATCTAAGCAAAATACATCTAACTCTCTCTGTTGTCATTGTTCTGAACTATTTTTCTTTTATTGTTTTAGAAATCACAGGGCAGAGAGTTTTAGAATCCAGTGAAACCACTACCATTGATGAGAATGGCAACCAGATCTATGAGAACAACAGAAAGAATTTTGAAGGGGCATTTGTATCGAAGGTGAGAAAAAATAGCGTCTTTTCAGGAAGCCTGGTGAGAAATGAATCTGTCAGTTAACAATAAAGACTAATAATGTTTATATTTTTTGTACCTGATTCATTTTTACTATCCAATCATAGAATGAAGTGTAGAAAGGAAATTATGTTCTGCAACTGAATGCAAACTGTTTCCTGCATGCAGCCTGATATTGAGACCAAACTAGAAAGGCTGAAGATTCAACTTCAACATACTAGGGAGACGTACAGTGGAGCAATTGCATTTGAAGAAGCCATCGCTGTTAAATACAAGGTAGGCATCTTTTGCTATCTGATGAACTTTTTGACTTTGAAACTTACTTAAAAGAAGTTGGACTAGTTCTGGCAGGCAGAAGGACTAAATGGGCAGCTGATTGAAGAGTTGTGGAAATTGGAGGAGACAAAGGATGCTTTGGAATCAGGTGATCAAAGATGTAGAGGATATTCAATAGAACAAATTGAATTGGCTACGGATTTCTTTTCTGAATCACTTAAAATAGGCGAGGGAGGATATGGCCCAGTCTACAAGGGCAGTTTGGATCATACCACTGTGGCTATCAAGGTTCTCGGAACAGATGCAGCTCAAGGCAAGCATGCATTCCAACGGGAGGTATCAAAATTATTTGGGTGATTTACTAGCTCTATAATTTTCATATCTGATATCAATTAAAGACATTGGAAGGATAAATGAATAGAATGCCAAGAAAATTTTGAATGATCCTTCCTGAATCCTTTTTGCAGATTGAGCTTCTAAGCCGCATACATCACCCCAACATGGTTCTGCTGCTTGGTACTTGCACTGAGCTCGGATGTCTAGTTTATGAATACATGGCAAATGGCAGTTTAGAGGAACAGTTGTTCCACAGGGGTGCAAGAGCTTCTCTTCCATGGTTTATCCGCTTTCGAATTGCTTCAGAAATAGCCTCTGCACTTCATTTTCTTCACACCGCCAAACCAATTCCAATCGTTCATCGTGATCTAAAGCCTGCCAACATATTGCTAGATCACAACTTTGTGAGCAAAATCGGCGATGTAGGACTAGCTAAGCTTATTCCCCCTACAGTCTCTGGCACTGTTACTGAGTACAAGAACACACTCCTTGCTGGCACCTTCTGTTACATGGATCCGGAGTACGTACGGACTGGAACATTGCGTCCCACGTCTGATTTATATGCCCTAGGAATCATTCTCCTGCAATTGCTCACGGCCAAACCCCCAAGAGCTGTCATGAAAAAGGTTCAAACAGCCATCCAGCAGGGTTCATTCAAAGAAATTCTGGACAAAACTGCAGGGGAGTGGCCTCTTGATGAAACTATAGAGTTTGCTAAGCTGGCTCTCAAATGCACAGAATTGCTGCGCAGAGACAGACCGGAACTGGAGACAGTTGTTCTGCCAGAATTAGAGAGATTCAGAGCTCTTGCCGACGCACATGCTGGGCACTGCACCACCTGGCTACTTAATTGTCCATTTCGTCAGGTGGGTTTTTCCTTCTGCAAAATTGTAGTTCAGAAATTGACCCAGATGCAGCAATTCTTCAGGTGGGTTCTTCCTATTACAAATTTCAGCAGGCGGTAGGTTCTTCAGGTGGGTTCTTCTTATGATGTAGACGAAGGCGGTAGGCGCTTAATTAAGCAGCGTTCAAACTGAATATGTTATATCTGTCCGTGTACATACACATCAGATCTAATAGATGCAGTGAATCTATTATTCCTTCAATTGGCCTTTGACTCTTGTTGATTTTATGAATTCTGTTGTTTATATGGAGTTTGAGACCGTTATGATCTTGCTGTATCTGGTTTGATTTCACATAGTATCAGAGCTCAGAGCTGCAGGGCGTCAGCTTCCTCCATTTCCCTTGGCTGCCTGGCCTTGAGTTTTGGATATTTCTGGGCTGCTGTGCTGCGAGCGTCTCAGCGCTTCCTCCTGGTGTGCCGTTAAGCTGCTAATCCACAGCGGATTCTTGTGGGGATAACCCACTCGAGTCATCCTCCATACCAATTTTTATTACTTTTTAATCACGTAAAGGCTGTAATTTATTTTTGTCTGGAGCTAATTTTTTGGGGTGTGATTACATATTTGTTAAACTGGGAGTTTGTTGATTTATGCGCTGCACTATTATAAAGCGTTTCTTTAATAGAGTTGTGGAGATAATTTATTGGGGGTGTGAACACATATTTATAAAATTGAGCCTTTGTTGATCTAGCGCTGCACTAGTATAAAGAGTTTTTTTAATAAATGTTTTTGAGAGGGGAGTCACTTTTAGAACGCAGATTTAGTGTATTGGTTTTTTAATGCTCGTTCTCATGGTTATTATTATTATTTTTAAGCATTTTCATTCTTTAGCTATGGCATAATGGTTTGATAAAGCATTAGATTTAATATGTTTTTCTTTATTGCTTTTATCTTGAAAGCAGAGATACTACTCATGAAACATGGGGTAATTTATCAACTATTTAATAAAGCACATGTAATTAGAAAATGAATTAGACATTCTTATACTATTAAAGATTTAATTTTCAAGTTTAAATCTCTTTAACTTAAATTAAAATATTGTAATATTGAGAAAAATGATGAACAACTCATCTCTAAGTTAGATGAATCTTATTTAGTGTTTGTTTCCACATTTTATTCAATTAAGGATGTCTTGAGTCAATCTTTTGTAAGAATGTCTTGAGTCAAGCATTTTTAATGCTTACTTTTGATGTTTTTGTTGATAAACTCATCCAAGTGGGTGCTCTCGGCCCAAAAATGATAAGTCTCATGCTCTTGTAGCTAATTCATCTTCAAATTCAAGGATACAACATAAAAAGTCAACTAAAGGGAAACAAACAAAAGTACAAATGAGTAACTTTTCAAATCTCTCACCTAAGCAATATTTTGAAGTAAATGTGTTTTTTTGTGGAAAAGAAGGTCATTAAGAATCTCGTTGCTTCAACTTTTTTGTCTTCAAAAATGAAGAAACACAATTTAAATGTCAATCTATCTTCTTTTAGCAATGATACAAGAAATGTTAAATCTCTCTCTACTACTACAAGTTTCTCCTCACTTGAATGTATATTTGATTCTATAGCAACCCATCACATAGATGCACATAAGAATTTGTTTCTTCCATTAATTTATGAAATACATAGCATACTTTTATGGGCACCTCTTCACCTTTGGTTCTTCATCGGCAAGGTTCCATTGAGATGATAGATGTCATGATCAACAATGTTCTATATGTTCCTAGTCTTTCAACGAATTTGCTCTCAATTCATCATATTGCAAATTCTAGTTCATGGAAGACAATCTTGTTGCCCCTTGATTCTATTGTTGTTTGTGAAATTGAGGATCCTTTACAAATTGTTGTCATAGGGAAAGTGGATCATCATGCACTCTTGTACTCATTTTCTCATTTTATGCTAGAGTCCCCTACCAATGTATTACCTGCTCATTCAAATGGGTTAAGTAAATTATGGTATGAACGATTTGGTCACTAAAACAATTGCTATCTTCAACAACTAAGTAAGAAAAATATGGTCACAAAATTTCCTCCTATCTCCTTTTTAACGATGTTTGTACCAAGTGTTTTTTTTGGCAAGCATCCTCAAGATAGATTTGATAAAGGAAAATATTGGAGAGATTCCAAAGGTCTTCAACTTGTTCATAGGAATATTGCAGGTCCTTTCCCTACCTTGTCATTTCAAAGTGCTCGCTATTTTCTTACATTCATCGATGACTAGTATAGATGCACTTGGGACTACTTTTTAAAGAACAAAAGTGAGGTGTCTGACACTTTTCTTGTGTTCAAATCCTTAGTTGAACAAACAATCTGTAAAGTCTATCAAATGTTTGTGGATAGATAATGGCAGTGAATACATCAACCATAAATTTGAAGACTGTTGTGTTGGTTGTGGAGCTTGATTATCTCCCTGATTCAGAGGTCTTTTACTTTCAGCCATGTTTATACCCCATGAAGTATTTACACCCCAGAAGTATGTACACTCTTCCACGCAGGGGAGTGTAGAGGGGGGGTACCCCCTCTGCGGGGTCCGGGGGGGCTATCCCCCCGACTGGGGGGTCTAGGGGCAAGCAGGCCCCTGAAGGAAAAATTGCCTTGTAAATGTATATTGTAATTTCATTGTAAATCTGGACCGTTCATTATAAGGTCGCAGATCTAACGATAGAGATTATGTTAGGGTTTTTTTTTCCCTAGAAGGAAACCCTCTTTTATGAGGGAAATGTATTGCGGCTATGGTTGATGGTGAATATTGTATTCTGAGATAGGAGACTGTGAGAGAAAGAAGATGAAGTTACAATGAGTTTGTTGTAGGTTGTATCCCTTCATATGATGGATAATAATAAAGGAAGGACTTGGCAATTTCTCTGGTGGACGTAGCCCACACTGGGTGAACCACATAAATCTCTGTCTCTATTGTATTGTGTATCTTTTGTGTTTTGTTTCCGCATTTGTTTTATTTTATTGCTCCACTGTCCTATTTTTCTAACAACTGGTATCAGAGTGAAAGGTAACTCGCAGGAAAAGAGGGTTCCTGGTTCGAGTGGAAGCAATGTTGGAAGATGAAAAGTTTAGGGTCGAGAAATTTAACGGTCAAAACTACTAGTTATGGAAGATGCAGATGGAAGACTATTTATATCAGAAGGATCTATTCCTACCATTGGGCGGAATAAAAAAGAAGGCGGCGGCTACGAAGGACAAAGAATGGGAGATACTTGATAGAAAGGCTCTAGGAACGATACGACTGAGCCTAGCAACGTCGGTGGCTTTCAATATTTCCAAAGAAAAGACAACGAAGGGTTTGATGGATGCATTGGCCAAATTGTATGAAAAAACCCTCGGTGTCCAATAAGGTATTTCTAATGAAGAGATTATCTAATATGAAGATGTCGGAAGGTGGGTCTGTTGCAGATCATTTAAATGATTTTAATACGGTTACTAATCAACTAAGTTATGTAAAAGTGGACTTTGATAATGAGGTCAGGGCTCTTCTAATCTTGTGCTCATTTCCAGAAAGATGGAACGGATTGGTCATGGTTGTAAGTAACTCTGTCTCTGGTTCAAATACTTTAAAATTTGATGATGTTGTTGGTGTTGTCCTTAGTGAGGATATGCAACAAAAAAGCACAGGTGAGACATCAGGAAATGCATTGAACATGGAGAACAGGGGAAGACAAAAGGATAGAGGAAAGGGTTTTGGGAACCATGGGAATTCTAGGAAGGGCAGATCCAAATCCAGACTTGGAAAGATAGCGTGCTGGAATTGTGGGAAGAAAGGACATCTGAAGAAAGACTGCAGAGCTCCAAAGAAACAAAGAGATGGACAACA
>ML779843.1:1295339-1320851 GCA_009831015.1 Picea engelmannii | reverse complement strand
AGATACTTGAGAGGTATTTCTAATCATGCATTATGTTTTGGAGGTTCAGAAACTTTTCTACAAGGATATGTTGATTCAAATATGACATGTGATAAAGATAGTAGGAGGAGTACCACAGGGTATGTGTTTACTATAGGTGGAACAACAGTAAGTTGGATTTCAAAACTGCAAAAGGTTTTTTCACTTTCAACAACAAAGGCAAAGTATGTTGTTGCTACAGAGGTTAGTAAAGAGATGATTTGGTTACAGAGGTTTATGGAGGAATTGGGAAAGAAGCAAGAGAATAACATGTTGTACTATGACAGTGAGAGTGCCATTCATCTTGCAAAGAACTCAACCTTCCATTCGAAGACTAAGCATATACAGTTGAGGTACCACTTCATACGATCCACCTTGGAAGATGGACATTTGAAGTTGGAAAAGATACACACTAGCCAGAATCTTGCAGACATGTTAACAAAGGGAGTAACCGGGGAGAAACTGAGTTCATGCTTAGTTTCAGTTGGTCTTCAAGAATGAAGATGAAGATGAGAAATTTGCCAGGTCCAAGAAGGTTCAGAGCCCAGCATATACAACAATGATGGAGTTGTTGAGATCAGTCTCCAAGTGGGAGATTGTTGGTTGTGGAGCCTGATTATCTTCTTGATTCAGAAGTCTTTTACTTTCAGCTATGTTTATACCCCATAAAGTATTTACACCCTAGAAGTATGTACACTCTTTCACGCGGGGGATTGTAGAGGGAGGGTACCCCCTCTGCGGGGTCCGTGGGGGATATCCCCCTGGCTGGGGGCAAGCTGGCCCCCAACGGGGGTTCGGGGGTGAAGCCCCCGAAGGAAAAATTGCCTTGTAAATGTATATTGTAATTTCATTGTAAATCTGGACCATTCATTATAAGGTCACAGATTTAACGATAGAGATTATGCTAGGTTTTTTTTTTTCCTAGAAGGCAACCCTCTTTTATGAGGGAAATGTATTGTGGCTATGGTTGATGGTGAACATTGTATTCCGAGATAGGAGATTGTGAGAGAAAGAAGAGGAAGTTACAGTGGGTTTGTTGTAGGTTGTATCCCTTCATATGCTGGATAATAATAAAGGAAGGAATTGACAATTTATTTGGTGGACGTAGCCCACACTGGGTGAACCACGTAAATTTGTGTCTCTATTGTATTGTGTATCTTTTGTGTTTTGTTTTCACATTTGTTTTATTTTATTGCTCCATGGTCCTAGTTTTATAACATATTGTGCCATTGAAGGTATTCAACTGCAACATATTGTGCCCTACTGTCCACAACAAAATGGTGTTTCTTAAATGAATAATTGTACATTGAAGGAGATGACAAATTGTGTAATCCATTCTAGAGGTCTTGCCCCATAATTTGGGATGAAGACATCAATTGTGCCAACTATGTTCAAAATTGCACGACTCGCAAAGTTGTCCAAGGGGTAGCCGTAGAAGAAGCTTCGAGTGGATGGAAACCATTTGTTAGCCATCTTGAAGTCTTTAGGTGCAATTCTTGGGCCCACATCCCCAAAGAAAAGTTTAAGGCAATGGACATATAAAGTAAGCCTTGCATATTTGTTGGCTAGCCGAAAGATGTTAAAAGGTATATATTACTTCATCCCAACACACATGAGTTAATCATCATCGAGAGTTTTCTATTTGATGAGAATCCCCCTCGACATCTTGGATCTTCATATGATTTTCCTTCTTTTGAGTTGACTTCTCTCTCTAATGACAATGCTCTTGAAGAAAAACATGATGAAGTTCTTCCAACACTTCCTAATTGGGGTAAAAAGGAACTAGGTCCTCTCTTGAAAGGACTCCTTGAGTATTTATGGCCAATTCTTCATATCCAAAGGATTTTCATGAGGTCCATGTTATTGTAGAGTGGGACAAAACCATAGAAGATGTAACACACCCGACCCCTAAGTACCTTTTTAAGGGATGGGATATAAATTTTCGCTTTTCTCGATCATCTCAAATCCTCTTCCCGAGATCTCCGTCATCTTTTTCTCGTCAAGATATTTCCAACGACTGTTACCATGCTCAAATCCAAGCTCTAGATTGGGATTTATGCCCTTCCAAAGCTATTCATGCATCATTGGTCACATGCCATGTGGCTCCCACATGGGTTCACCTCATTCGTATGATCCCACCTGACACATAATTGACCAAGGTTGTCATCCTTTAGAGATGACATGGCCACTCGAGGGGAGATTACAGGGAATGTTCCCCGCGCCTTTGCGATCATTGGGCCTTCGACCCTTCATCTTTCCTTTCCATGTTTGAAAAAATTATTGAATTCCCGAAGTCCTAGAGTTCCCTAACACTCCTGCATCTAAGGTGGAGATTAATCCATTGTTAAATCCAACGGCTGAGATTCTCCCTTGTTTGATGCATAGGCTTAAGAGAATTCGACGTTCGGTGCTCTGACACTAAATGCCCCTTTCTCTACTCGCATATCCTCTGGAGTCTCGAAACCCCAAAATCATGCCACGTGGCTCTGGACTTTGACAAAGTTCCTCATTGTTCTGTTATGAACATACCCCCCAAAACTCCCAAAGTCACCTGAGATCCTACCACGTAGCTCCAACCTTCGGCCCTTTTGGAGCATATGTTCTAACACCCTAAGCCTCCCAAAGTTCTGAACTCCTGAACTCCCAGGGGTCCCATTAGCCATTAAGTCAAGAAACAATGCACCAAGGGGTGACATGTGGAAAAATACGGAGATGAAATGTGGCCCTATTAATGGAAGACATGTGTCATGTTGCAATTGGCATCTGAGGTCTGTAAAAACCATGAATCAAGGTGACATGTGGCAAGCCAAACATGGGTCCACGTTACCCTAGGTGATGTCAACATGCCACATCACTCTAGACGAATAGCCTCCAGGAGCCTCTAACCTCTCCTACTTGCAAAATCGCTTGGAGCTCCGAAGTCTGAACTCTTGCCAACAACCTCCCAATATATTTTATCCCATGGCTGAGATGGGTCCACGTAGATCCCTAGATCTACGACCTCCATTGCTTCGTGACTTCGACATTCAGGGGTTTGGCTGTTTAATTTCACAATGCCACCACACACGACATCACTGTTGCTCAACTCGTGGATCCCCATGTGCTCTCGATGTGATATGCACGTCACCATGATGAAATGGTCGAGAGGGGTCTTGAAGGATTCTTAGATTGACGGACCACACTACTTCACGACTACAAAATTCGAGGGTTTTGGTGCTATTGCACCTCTTTTCTCCTGAAGTGATCAACGTCGAAATGAACACAATGTATATTCAAATGTCACGCTAGATCCTAAATATCCTTAGATCTATGACTCACATTAATTTGTGACTGAGAAGTTGATTGGGGTTTATAAAGGGGATGAATCCCACGATAATGGGTAAATGACTAGAAACTGTATGTCAACCGTCAAGTTACCGGTTCGACAGGTTGCCTTCGACGCTTTTGGATGTTGCAATGTTCATTCTCCTCGGAGCTCCAGACTCCCGAAGTCCTGAACAACTTATCTCCTTTTTGAGTGTGGTGAAGGGTTCCATGGACCTGGTTCTATGGAAATTTGTCTAGCTCCAGAGGCTACACTCTTAAATCTTAGACAAGATTTGGTTAAGTCGATGGGCATGAGCCCGTGGTCTCTTGGACAACTGGTTTGAAGGAATCACCTTCCATTAACAAAAATTAAGTTCTAAAACCAAGAAAGGTATTTTTGAGGGATCAACGAGACTGTAGAAGTTCCGTAGAGTCTGACCTAAATCTAGAACTGTGAGGTTGATCCTTGGGAAAACACCTAGAGGATTTTCCAACTAGCCCAGAGGACAAACTTGTCACCTTACAACCATTCAAATGCAAAATTTTATAGAAGAGAAACAAGCAATATTACCATTAATTTCATGCAAGGCAAAATTAATCACGGTTACAGACATTCAAATCATGCATTTCAATTCAAGTGCATAGGGTAAATGAAATACTTATCTATTATAGTCGATCACAGACCAACTGACTGTGGGTGTTCGTCTTTCCACCTAACCGTAGGCTCAAAGGCATTCATTCTTAATGCTTTGGCCACCCCCATGCCAAGCCATGATATCACTAGGGAATTTTTTTAGTTTCTCAGAAATTCTTTCTCTGTCACAACCTCTGTGAGGTTTATCAGATGATCCCTTAGTATCAAGCTCGCGACCTTCTTCTCAGGTCATGTTTTCTGCAAACTCTTAGAGATCATTTTTCTTGTTCTCTCCCTTTTTAACCAGAACAACTTAATCCTTTAGTTATTCTTCTCAGCTTGAGAGCCTCACACACTCTTTCTCTTTCTAAATGGTGTCCTACTTCTCTGGACCTATCCTATTCCTTCTATCAGAAGGAACTCAGGTCAGTCTAGGCCTGCATAAAAAATGCACTCTTTGGTACTTCGGGCTAACAGTTTTTTGTCTCCTCAACTAGACTCTCCATGCTTCCATTCATGGGGGTAGTTGATTGATCAACCACCAGTCATTTTTTCATTAACTGATTTTTCCTTGAGATCAAGATGAGGCTTATTTTTTCAAAAAAAAAAAATTGGGTCATTTTGACATAATGAACCCTCTCTACAATTTCCTCACTCTTTCCTCTAGTGATATCATGGCCAGTACTTCAAGGCTTCACCCCCACAGTCAGTTATTGGAAATATAAAAAATAATACATTTACATTGTTCACATGCCATTGCTAATTTTTTAGCTATTATTAGGTTTCTTTTCAATTTACTAGATCACCATAGCATAGGTATGATCACTCAGAGAAACACAATCACAAGATACATAACATTTATCCTGGGAAACCCTCACAGGGGAGAAAATCCAACAAAACTTCCTTAATATAGATAGCCAATACAATGCTAAGAAAATAAACCAAAACACTAGAGAATATCCAACACTAAGAAATGCGCCTCTCTCTTCCTTCTTCTCCCAATTGTAGCTACCAAACTTGCACACTTGATGAGAAATTGAGTGAGTGAGATAATGAGGCGTTGGATTCCTTTAATTATACTGGCTAGTAGGTGCTGGAAAGGTGTCTCTGACTGGACAGGGAGGACTTGTCTTCTTAGTGGTTAAAACCACTTTAATTAGGCCTGTGGCCGATTTCTTAATTTGCATAATACAATTAGGGTTTGACCAATCCAGAAAAGGGGATTTGGTCAATTACAATTCCCAACATGATAAATCAACAAAAGGAGATTGATCTAATGAATAATGACTCAATAAATAAATAGAATACTCTTTGTAGTTACAATATTTCAACACTCCCCCTTAACAAGAAGGGTATTTTACAACATCATCAAGAGAGAGAGAGGGAAACAACATCAACAAGATATGGAACAATGACTCACATATCTATAAATCATCGGAAGTTTTTATCATCATCATCGTTCACAGCATGGAGCTGGAGTAGCATCATCATTCTCATCAACATGAGGCTAAAGTAACATCATCATCACCTTTAGTATGAGGCTAAAGTAACATCATCATCTTCTTTAGAATGAGGCTAAAGTAATATCATCACCTTCAACATTAAAGCTAAAATAACATCATCATCATCATCTTCATCAAGAATTTGAAGTGGCATCATCATCATCATCTTCAACAAGAAGCTGAAGTGGCATCATCATCATCTGCATCGACATGGATTAGTATAACACTAATACATCATCATCATCAATAAAAACACAAGGCTGATACAACATCAACAATAGTAGTATCACAACATGAAGGATGGAGCATCATCAACATCGACACTAGGCTAGAAATCTTCAACGCAAAGTTGGCATCTCAAGAACATCAACACGAAGCTGGAAATCTTTAGCATAAGGCTAGCATAAAAAAAAACATCAACACGAAGCTGAGTGATGCAGGAGAATCACTCCACCTCAAAAATGCACCAACATCCTAGCACATCAAAGCACATTCAAGGAGGGGAGAGGTGCCAACCCTCTCATTTTTCCCTCAATTTAAAATTTTAAATGTAATTAAAGTAATTAAATCTTCTAAGGGTGGAAGAGCCGAGTTGATTCCTTTGTACAGGCAGTAGATGAGGTCACCTTTAATGGCTGACAATAGGTTGATCTAGATTTGATTTGGACTAGATGTTCATTCAATGTAATCTGCCTCAGTAGATAGGCATTGTAATGGTGATTAGACACCACTAGAGTAGTTGGAGGGAAGGGCTCAATGAGCCCCTCTTGTATAAAGCTTTGTAAAATATTAATACAAAGAGCAGTTTTTCCTGCCTATGATTTTTCTGTGTGTTTATGTGTCTATGAATGATTATTTGTATGTGTTTATGAATGTATGTTGTAGATGTATGAGACAGGTTTCCATATGCAGGGTTAATATAGAATTCACTATATTTTTGAGAGTTTGTTAAGTTGTTTTGGGTTCTTTAGGTTGTGCAAGGAGTGCACAACAGGGTATTGGAAAATCTGTAGCCAGCGCAAGGAGTGTGCATATGAACTATTTTGAGTCATATAAGAACATGCCAGGAGGGCACACCATAACATTTTTAGACTCAAGAGGATCCTCAAGGTTACTGAACACCTTAGAGGAGAGATTGTGTAGAGGAAGCACAAAGAGACATAGTTTTTGAATACTCTGTAGAGCTATACCAGGTGGGAATTGAGCAAGTGTGAGTGCACATAGGTGAACTCTATTTCGAGTTCAGAGAAAATATAAGTTTAAGAAAAAGACACCCCAGAGTGACTCAACACTCTGGAAACCATTTGGAGGAGAAACAACCTCAGAGTTGTTGAACACTCTGAAGGAGAGGCTCAGCAAGGAGTGCTTGGAGCAAGTGCAAGGAGTGCACAGAACCAAGACATTCTGAAGTGTTCGAGGAAGTCGAGGAGAAACCCAGAATTACTGAACACCCTAGGAAAAGGAGCTTTGCAAGTGTGCATTGAGCGGATGCAGGAGATGCACCAGTGAGCCTGAAGGTTTTCAGGAAGCAGGAGGAAGACCCGTGCAAGGCGTGCACTGGGCCAACACTTATATCAGTGTTGAAGAGGTCTGTGGATTTTCAGACAAGAACGCACTAGGAGTGTGCCAGAGGTAAAGTATTTCAAATTTACAAAGCTTAGGAGGGATAGTGCCTTTGCACACAAATTCTTAGCAGAGAGGAGAAGAAGGCCGAGACCCTTCAAGGTTCGAGCCATAGACAAGCTCAGGAGAGTCAGTGCAAGGTGTGCGCCAGAGATGAAATTAATTCAAGTTCAAAAATATTAGGAGGATGAGCACTAAGTGCCAGGAGGGCACATAAATACTTTGAGGAAGAAGAAGGGCTAAGTCCCTTGGAAATCATAGCAATTGCAAGGCTTGGGAAAGGTAGGGCAAGGTTGCATGCAGAGGCAAGGGTGCAGCAGATCAAGGTGAAGCTCCATTGACATAAGCTCATGAGGAAAAGAGGATTCGAGACCTAGCAGTTAGGCTTGCAAGAGGATCAAAGGCCACAACCTTTGAAATTAGAAAATTCTTCCAATTCAGAACTTTATAGAAGCTCAGGAGGAGGAGCGACAACCGTCGTTGGATCAGCTGCGAAGGGAGATCTGGACCATTGAATTCCACATCCAACATCTAGAAGGAGCGTGCAGGGAAGAGAGGCAGATCCCTGTCATCAGATCTGAGCTCGAAGGATCAACATTCATCCGATATAGGTAAGGTGCACAGATCTTAAACCCTTTGTAAGTGCACATGAGAGCAGACTCGTGGAGTCTCGAAGTCCTGAAGTGGATCAGGACCATCCATTGTCTAGAGGGACAAGTGGCAACATATCTGAGACTCAGAAGCGGAAGTACTCCAAGAGTTCTTGGATAAGTAGAGTGTGAAATCATCAAAGTCCCGGAGCTGCAGAGTAAATCCTAGTTGTTGGCGCTGGGAAGGGGTACATGTTAGCAGATCTGAAACTCCGGAGAAAAGTCACTCTGAGATTTTTCAGTTGAGGAGTGTGTGAATTACCGAAGCTTGAAGTAGTGGGGTAGATATTGGTCATCTGTCAGTCGAAGACATGTGGCAGGAGATCCTGCATTCCATAGGAGTGAGTGCAGTAGGATGCAGAACTCTCGAGGTCATCGGGAGACGAAACAGGTTTGAGTTGTTGATCCTGTAGGGAAAGGTGTCGTTAGATCTTGCACTCCGGAGAAGAAGTACTCCAGGATAAAGTGGAATTCGGTGGAGGAATAAATATCAAAGGCTGAAGCATCGAAGTCCATCCAAGCTATCCATCAAGATTGGACAGGTGCCAACAGATCGTGCACTTCAGAGGTTTGTCACTTCGGAGGATTCGCACGATGGTTGTTCGAAATTCGTTGGAGCGTCGGAGCCGAAGTTGCTATGGGCCATTGATCCCAAAGGAAAGTGTGGACCATCGATTTGCAAGGGGACACATGGAGAGCATATATTTACTATGGGGAAAAGTCACTACGAAGGAAAACTACTCCGGGAGAACGAGTGAGGAGGGACGTTGACTGCAAGTTGTCCGAAGTGGAATAAAGGGAGCATATCGACCATTGATCGGGTCGATCACTTGGTTCTTGATCTATAACTTCGGGTACGAAGCACTACAGAGGAATTGGTCGTAGCGTAGGGAGAAAATAACCGGAGCTCGGAGCTCCAAAGCACCTTTCGAGGTTTAGCCCCAGGTCATTGCCCGAGGTCATATGAGGAGAGGGGCCTAGCGGAAGGAGATATCACCCATCAATTTAAAATTGCCAAGAGCGCTATGAAGAGGGCCCGCGGGTTCTATAGGACCTGTGCCCGAGGAGAAAAGGGGCATGTGTTAACTTGATTTGGGTTCCAGCAGGGGGCAGAAGAGCTGTTCCAGCTTAGGAATTCAAAGATCCTTGATCAGGTGGTCACATACCCCTAGGAGAGGAGGGGGGTTGCATCAAGTGGTATCATAGCCACAAATTTTATTTCTGTAGGAAGAGGAGACAAAAGAGATAGATCGATACCATCAAGTGGTATTTGAAGTTTAAGTTTTCCTGTAAAAAACAGGTGAAGGAAGACATGGTATTGTTGCTCTGTGCAGATTTGCTTGCAAGTGTGCAACAAACATTTGACAACCAGGTGGGCTGCAGGAGAAAGCCATAAATGCTCTCAGTTGTAGAGAAGGCGAGGTAGACAACCAAGTGAGATAAAGGAGAAGAACGAGTTGCGTTCTTGAAGGTGAAGAGAAGAATGGTTATTGAAGGCCATGAGCATGATCGAAGAGGAGACCACTAACAGAAAAGAAAGGCATAAATTGACAAGGAGCTCAGTGAAATAAGAGCATAAATGGACAGGATAACATTGAAGATGCAACAAGAGGAAAAGGTACGTTGGAGGTATGAGTGGAATTTGAAGCAAAGAGCCAAATGGCTTGTTAAGAAGTTGTTGGCCAGAAGGTAACAACAAGAGTTGAGGAGATGGCTGAGGGAAATTGAAACCCTTAGTGACACAGGGAAAGTGGTTCACATCTGTGAGCCAAAATTTGGAGAAAACCTCAGTGATGAGGAGAAGAGATCAAGAAGAGATCTCATAGACTTCCAGGAGGGCAACAGTGAGCTATCAAATTTCCATATGGGAAATAAGATGAGATCAATAGAGGATCTCATGAACTTTCAGGAGGGAAGAGGAGGAATCCCAATTTTCCAGGTGGACAAGGGAGGAGACATGAACTCAACTAAGAGTTCATATCAGCAAGGAGTGATGATAGAGGAGGATTAGAATTGCATTCTGATCATTGGGGGAATTGCGATATTCGTGCCACATAGCCCAGTTGAGGCCATAACATGTGTTGCATATGCAATAGCAGAAGGAAAACCATCTATGAATGTCATAAAGGAGGAGAAGGAGTAGATATTGAAGTCTTCCCCAACAAAAGAAGAGGAGCACACAGTTGAGTTTCTCACTCAATGGGATATGGAGTTGAAGTTGTTAGGGGATTGGTTGCACAATCCAGAACTAGAAGATGGTTGCTGGGAGATAGTCATGCCAGATGGAGTAGAATGCCAGCATGAGGAGCAGTTGGAAGAAGCTGGGAGTGTACCAGTAGGAGAAATGACATAAGGCAATTTGTTAGGGGAGGAATATGAGCAACAACTCAGTGAAGATATTGTAGAATATGAATCTGCAGTAGAGTGGCAAGCTAGTGCCACATGAGATGGAGAAAACAATAGGGGAGATCAGATTTATCTACCCATTTATAAGGAGGAAGTGCAGCAAGCCAGTCTGCATGACAAAATCCATCTAGCAGATGAGTTGGAAGAGGTGATTGAAGAGATCAAAGAGCTGATGTTGAAGTCAGCAAAAGAAACTGCCAGCAAGGAGAAGTTGAGCAGAAGGAGAGAACCTGCAAGAGCAACAGGGAAGCAAAAACAACAACAAAACAAAGGGGAAGAAGGAAATCTCCAAATGAGAGTTTGGGATCCAGGGGGATTTCAATAGTAGAGTAGAGGATCTCATGAGAAAGAGCTCATGATTTTCCCAGCATTGGAGTATGATGCAGGAGCATCACTCCACCTCAACAATGCGCCAACATCCCATTACTTCAAAGCGCATTCAAGAAGGGGAGAGGCGCCAACCCTCTCATTTTTCACTCAATTTAAAATTTGAAATGTAATTAAAGCAATTAAATGTTGTAAGGTTGGAAGAGACAAGTTGATGCATTTGTACAAGCAGTAGATGAGGTTACCTTTAATGGCTAAGAGTAGGTTGATCTAGATTTGATTCAGACTAGATGTTCATTCAATGTAATCTGCCTTAGTAGATAGGCATTGTAATGGTGATTAGACACCACTAGAGTAGTTAGAGGGAAAGGTTCAATGGGCCCCTCTTGTATAAATCTTTGTAAAATATGCCCAGTAGAGGCTGTTGAAAGTTGATGAAAAATCATTGTAAGAGAAGGAGAGAGAGAGTCGAGACTCTATTGGAGTCCAAGATTTTGTACACATTGTAAATAGACATTCATATTAGTACAAAGAGCAGTTTTTCCTCCCTATGAGTTTTATGTGTGTTTATGTGTCTATGAATGATTATCTATATGTGTTTATGAATGTATGTTTTAGATGTATGAGATAGGTTTCCATCTGCTGGGTTGAGATATAATTCACTATATTTTTGAGAGTTTGTTAAGTTGTTCTGGGTTCTTTAGGATGTCTAAGGAGTGCACAATAGGGCATTGGAAACTTTGTAGCCAATGCAAGGAGTGTGCATCTAAACTCTTTTGATTTAGAGAAGAATGTGCCAGGAGGGAACACCAGAACATTTACAAACTCAAGAGGATCCTTAAGGTCACTAAAAACCTTAGAGGAGAGATTGTGTAGAGGAAGCACAGAGAGACAAAGTTGTTGAATACTCTGTAGAGCTCATCCAGGTGGGCATTGAGCAAGTGTGAGTGCGCACAGGTGAACTCTATTTAGATTTCAAAGAAAATATAAGTGTCAAAGAAAGACACCCCAGAGTGAATGATCACTATGGAAACCTATTGGAGGAGAAACATCCTCAGAGTTGTTGAACACTCTGAAGGAGAGGCTCAACAAGGAGTGCTTGGAGAAAGTATAAGGAGTGCATAGAACCAACACATTCTGAAGTGTTGGAGGAAGTATAGGAGAAACCCAGATTTACTAAACACCCTGGGAAAAGGAGCTCTGGAAGTGTGCATTGAGCGGATGCAGGAGATGCACCAGTGAGCCTAAAGGATTTTAGGAAGAAGGAGGAAGACCCGTGCAAGGCATGCACTAGGACAACACTTATATCAGTGTTGAAGAGGTATGTGGATTTTCAGACAAGAACGCACCAAGAGTGTGCCAGAGGTAAAGTATTTCAACTTTACAAAGCTCATGAGGGATAGTGCCTTTGCGCATAAATTCTCAGCAGAGAGGAGCAGAAGGCCAAGACCCTTCGAGGTCCAAACCATAGACAAGCTCAGGAGAGTCAGCACAAGGTATGCACCAGAGATGAACTTTCTTCAAGTTCAAAAATCTCAGGAGGACGAGCACTAAGTTCCATGAGGGAGGAAAAATCCTTTGAGGAAGAAGAAGGGATGAGTCCCTTGGAAATATGAGTAATTTCAAGGCTCAGGAAAGGTAGGGTAAGGTTGAACGCAGAGGAAAGGGTGTGCCAGGGCAAGGTAAAATTCCATTGATAGCAGCTCAGGAGGAAAAGTGGAGTTGAGACCCAACAGTCTGGCTTGCAGGAGGATCAAAGGTCACAACCTTTGACATTATAAAATTATTCCAATTTGGAAGTTTACAGAAGCTTAGGAGGAGGAGCGACAATAGTCGTTAGATTAACTGCAAAGGGAGATCTCAATGGTTGAATTCCTCGTCCAACATCTAGAAGGGGCATGCGGGGAAGAGAGGCAGATCCTTATCATCAGAGCTGAGCTCGAAGGATCGATAATATTCCGATCTAGGTAAGGTGTAAAAATATTAAACCCTTTGTAAGTGCACAGGAGGGCGGACTCATGGAGTCCCGAAGTCCCGAAGTGGATTGGGACCATCCACTGTCTAGAGGGAAAAGTGGCGATAGATATGAGACTCTAGAGCGGAAGTACTCCAAGAGTTCTCATATAAGCAGAGTGTGAAATCAACGAAGTCCCGGAGCTGCGGAGTTAATCCTAGCCGTCGACGCTGGGAAGGGGTACGTGTCAGCAGATCTGAAACTCTGAAGAAAAGTCACTCCGGGAGTTTTCAATTGAGCAGTGTGCGGATTCCTGAATCCCAAAGTAGCAGGGTAGATCTCGACCGTCTACCAGTTGGAGATTCATGGTGGGAGATCTTGCATTTCAGAGGAGTGAGTGCAGTAAGGTGAAGAACTCTCGAGGTCATCGAGAGTCGAAGCGGGTCTGATCCGTTGATCCCGCGGGGACAAATGTCGTTAGATATTACACTCTAGAGCAGAAGGACTCTGGGATAAAGTTGAATTGGGTGGAGGAAGAAATCCCGAAGGCTGGAGCGCTGGAGTCCATCCAAGTCATCCATCAGGAGTGGATAAGTGCTAGCAAATTGTGCACTTCAGAGGTTTGTCACTCTGGAGGATTCATGCGATGGTTGTTCGAAATTCGCCGGAGCATCAGAGTTGAAGTTGCTATGGGCCGTTGATCCCAAAGGAAAGTGTGGACCGTTTATTTGCAAGGGGAAACGTGGAGAGTGGATATTTACTATGGGGAAAAGTCACTATGGAGGAAAACTACTCCTGGAGAATGAGCGAGGAGGTACGTTGACTGCAAGTCGTCTGAAGTGGAATAAAGGGCCCATATCGACCGTTTATCAGGTCGAGCACATGGCGCTCGATATGTAACTCTGGGTATAGATCACTTCGGAGGAATTGGTTGCAGCGTAAGGCGAAAACGCCCGGAGCTCGGAGCTTTAAAGCGCCTTTCAAGGTTTAGCCCGTGGTCACCGCCCGAGGTCATATGAGGCGAGGGCCTAGAAGAAGGAGCTAGTGCCCACCAGTTTGAAATTTGCAAGAGCACTAGGAAGAGGGCCCATAGGTTCCATAGGACCTACGCTTAAGGATAAAATGGGCTTGTGTTAACATGATTTTGGTTCCAGCAGGTGGTCGAAGACCTGTTGCAGCTCAGGAATTCGAAAATCCTTGACCGGGAGGTCGCAGAACCCATAGGAGAGAAGGGGGGCCACATCAATGGAAATATTTAGCACAAGGCTGGCATCACAACGACATTAAGACAAAGTTGGAAATATTCAGCACGGGGTTGGCATCAACATCAACACAAAGCTAGAAATCTTTAGCACAAGTCTGGCATCAACATCTTGTGGTAATCTGAAAGATCCAAAGGATCTACCCAGGAATCAAAAGATTTCCTAGGATATAAAATCCTAATGGAGCTACCACTATTGAAAAAATCTAGCATATACATGCACAAGTACTATGACAACCCATCCTTATGAACCTTCGTGATCTGTCCAGGGATGATTAGTCCCCTAGGATATAAAATCCTAACTGAGCTACCCGCTATTGGTTAGGATACCATAGTATCATCAACACTACTCCCCCTTTCTAGGGAGGTCCTTTCAGAATATACCAAGCTTTTCTTGAAAGTGATGAAACTTTACATGAGACAAAGGCTTGGTTAACACATATGCAATCTGTTCATTTGTGCCAACATATTGGAGCTTTATAACTCCTCTCTGTATCATATCATGAAAGAAGTGATACCGTATCTCTATGTGCTTTGAATCATCATGGAACACATCATTTTTATACAAATCTGGTTATCACATAGGATCATGGTGGCTTCCATCTCTAGATCAAATAGATCTGTCAACAACATCCAAAGCCATATGGCTTCACAACTGGCGAAACATGCTACAACATATTCCACTTCTGCCATGTTGGGAGAAATATTGGGTTGCTTCTTGCTCTTCCATGAAGTCATGGATGACCCCAGACTAAAACAACATCCTGAACTGCTCTTTCTATCAGAAATACTTCCAACTCAATCTGAATCAGTATATCCATACAATCTGAATCAGTATATCCATACAATCTGAAGTCATGATCTCTAGTATAGCATAGACCAAAATCCAATGTACTCTTAAGGTATCTCATCACATGTTTTGCAGTTACAAGGTGAACACGCCTGGGTTCTACCAGATACTGACTCAAGGAAAAACATATATTTGGTTTGTTATTCATTAGATAGATCACCAAACCAATAATCTGTCTGTACAGAGTATAATTGACCAATTCTGACGAGGTATCTACCAAGAGCTTCAACTTCGTTTTCCATGGGTGTGTACATGTATTTACATTCCAACATGTCAAAATTCTTCATTATTTAAACTGCATACTTCCCTTGGTTGAGGAAGATTTTCTCTGGGCTCTACCAAAATTCAATGCCTAAGTAATAATGCATTAGGTCTTTCATCTCAAACTCTATAGCGAGCTTCTTCGTACAATCTGTGATGAGATTTTTCTTCAATAATAAATAATGTACATATAGTAACAACATCACTGGCTCATCATTCATAACCTTGAGGTAAAGATTAGAATCAACTTTACTCTTTGTAAAGCCCAAGCTTGTTAGGAAACTGTAAATTCTTCCATATCAAGCTCTAGGATCTTGATTCAACCTGTACAGAGCCTTCTTCAACCTGCAGACTTGAGTATTTATGTCTTCAACTTCAATTCAAATTTTCACATCTCTTTGTACCAATCTGGTACACTTGCTCAGCTACAACTTAATGTGCACAATCATGTGCTAGCTTTATGTGGTTTCTGCAAAGCACTATCCGTCTCACTTCCTGAGAGTATGTTCTCTCCTCTTTCTGCAACTATTCCTTTTGGAAGTGGGACTATGCACCTGCAGTTTCTCTGAAGTTTAGAATGGCTGCTCCATTCTCACTGTGACTACTGAAATCTGAAAGTAACTTCTCTACTTCATTACAACAACAATTTCATTTGAAACTGAGAGTGGTTCAATAACTTATATTGAAGGCAGCTCTTATTATTTCATGGATGTAACTCTATCTTTTATTGTAGTCATGTCTCCATGACCCAACTAATGTACTGCACAAAATGCCACTCAATTTTAAATATGGGGATTTCTCCCCCTGCATCTTATACTATATATGAATCATGTTTGTTATGGTTGTCTTCATGAATACTGGAACTATTTCTTCAATTACTGGAATAAGTGTCTCGTCATAGTCTTATCCCTTTTGCTGGGAGAATCCTATGGACACACATAAGACTTTGTACATTTGCAACATGCTTGATCTGTTTAGATCAATCTTGGAAGTCAATACTAAATTTTCTTCTAGTCTTACGGAAGAATCCATATCCTAGTATTTCTGACTGGCTTCCTTCTCTGTCACTAAAACAAGACAATATTCCCAGGATATTTCATATCTCCTAGAGGCTTCTGAAGCTACAATCTAGTCTTATCATGACACCTGTCTCCCAATCCTGGAAGTTGTCTCTTCATTTGATCCTTTCTGAGATCAAGATTACTCTCGATTTCTTCTAAGTCTAAAAGGATTTCATCATCTCTTCAACATGCAACCTGCTTCAAAAGGTTTGTATTTTTGTCATAGCTTCAAAAGGTTTGTATGATTGTATGATTGCCATAGCTTCAACATGCAACCTAGATCAAAATAATGTCATAACAAATAAATTCATATCAGAATAATCAAACTTGGGTTGCATTATTCCTTTGAATGTGTTGGATCTTGAGATCCTTCTAGATCTATGGCAAGAGATCCCTTCTCCTGCAAATATCCTTTAAATCTTAACAATTTAAACATATGTGAATACATACCTCTGATAGTATTTGTAGGTAGTGGCACCATCTGGTAGAAATGATAATAATTACCAATTCTTAAAAACTTCAAGGGTGACTACAACTGGTATTGCAGTTAATACTGCAACTGCAATTGATACTGCAATTGATTCTGAAAATGCAACTGCAACTTAGGGTTTTATGAGGAAACCCTAAATTTTCAAACTTCAAATTTTGAAATTCTGATCCAGGGGCTAGATGCGCTAAGTTGAGGTGAGTAAGTTGGTGCAGTTAGATTTCTGAAAATCCAAAATTTTCCCCTTGAAAATGAGCTTGTGGAAATCTGGACTGGTACTTCTGGTATTGTTTCTGGTTTCTTGGTTTTCTGGTACTTCTCATTTTCTAGTACCAGTCAAAACTAGGGTTTGAATTTCTGAAGTATCTGACCACTGAAAAGGTGCATTCAAGGTGCCAAAGATTTCCCTATACTAGGGCGCACTTTTCTAGATGGTTTTTAGGCTAATATTCCTCTTCAAAAAAAAGCCCTAATTTTCTTGTACGACAACAATGACGTATTTTCTTTATCCAATGAAAGATGTTATCTTCAGATTAGCTCTGAAACCATGTTAAGCTTTTAGCTATTATTAGGTTTCTTTTCAATTTATTAGATAACCATAGCATAGGTAGGATCACTGAGAGAAACACAATCACAAGATACACAACATTTATCTTGGGAAACCCTCATGGGTGATCTGAAAAGATCTTTTAAACTATAATGGTTGAGTTATTATGCATGAGTTAAAATACCATTTAGGAAATTGAAGAAAGAGGAAGATTTAAAGAGGAAACATAGCAGCCATATAAACATGTACATATCTGGAAATAAACATAAATAACAACAAACCATAAAACACCAAAGTGATAACGGAGTTTGACAATCTCGCCTATGTCTCTGGGCCTTTGTCTAAGTGGGTGAGGCTTTCTTATTTTTGTTCAAATATTTAAAAGTACATCACAATAGTTCCAAAAATATTACAAACTGATCTGGTCTTATTCTACTAGATCCGTAGAACCCAACAAAACCGACGACACTGAAATCAGATGAGCGAAGCTCCCAAAAATGGCCCGCAAAGGTGCTCTCCTCAATGGATTCCTTGCATAAAAATGACTTTAGCTTGGAAAAATATCAGCATGTACCTTTTGAACCCCCCTTCATGGCTTCAAGAGCCCCTGGTTTATATAGGCCTAAAGTTGGTAACCATCTACCAACTTCCCCCCAATATTTGGCCTCAAAAAGGACCCAAGATCCTCCAAAAATGACCAAAATCCCCTCAAACTACTGAGAAAATCATTAAAAATCATAATATAAAGTATACAATCCACTTCTAGGCAAATATTGAGGGTGCAACCCCCTTTCTATGTGCTCTTGGGTAAATGGGGCACTGCTATGTGCCCAAGTGCTAAGGCTTGGCGTGTTTTCCCCCTTCCTCTGTTAGCTCTTGGTCATCGATGCATACATAGGTCCTCAGGCTATGCTCCATGCACCCCCTTTTCCTATTAGCACCCCCATCATTTTAGCCATAGTTACGCCCCTGGTCGGTGGGCTATCCCGACCAACTGAGTCTAACCCTTAAACTTCGTGCCAACAAACGATACAGAGTCATATGGGATACCCCAAAAATCGAGGGATGGATCCACATATCCCCGTGCCAACAATCTTATCACAAAGGATATAGCACTGATTCTGGTAAGTTTGTGGTCGTGTGGTGTGGTGGATGCATATAGAATCGGTGTTGGGACTAGAGCCCAGCCCTTTCCTCCTCCGCCTGGAACACAAATGCAAGTTCAAATATATGCCGCGCCATAAGTTGTTAAGACCCACAGTGTAGGTGGGATGGTAGCCCGACCTATGTGAAATATTTAGTGCCCATGGAGGTCACGGGTTCGACCCTCACGACCCCATAAATTTTTAATCAAACAACCAATGAACCAATAAAGGGGTGCTACATGTCAACCCAAGAATGGACCACGTGGCACTTTCCCATTCTCCCAAACATGCCAAGTGTCAAGCGCTCATTTTTCCAGCTATCTACCCAGGTGTCAACCCATTCATATGCCACTGTACCTGCCACGTCAGTGCCACATGTCATACATACTATATGGACTTGCCACGTCATAAGTACAAACATGCCACATGTCACCCTTGCAGTGGTGACACATGTCACTCCCTGACTCGTCCACCTGTATGCCCATGTAAATGCCAATTGTACCCTGCCACATCATTTGTACAACTGTACGACCTGTACAGTCAGTTTCCACGTGGCACTGTACGGACTGTACAATCATCAAATTTTTGCCTGTTTGAAAAAATGAACAGACCACGATATCTTGAGAATACGACGTCTGTTTGAGCTCGTTGAAGTTGTGTTGGGTTTGTATCGACAAGGCCTACACACACATCCATTTTGAATCCATTCTGAGTACTTTGATTGTTAGGCCTTCCTGGACCCATTTTGGTCTTGAGATCCAATTCTGGATCACACCTCCCCACTAAAGATCTTTTGGTCCTCCAAAAAGTTACTGACTAGTAATCAAGTGCGGGATAGGCCACCCGACTTGTTCTCTGTCTTTAAACTATGTCCTTTGCACTTGTCTCATCAAGATCACCTGTAAAACAATCATGATAACTAACAACATATTGTTATCCATTTGTACCATGTCACATCTTACTGAAGCCACTATCATCCATTTTGACAACATTACTAATGATAAGATCAGAAATATGAATGCAAATGTACTAATATGTTTGTAGTATTTGCACAACATTAGCTTATCTTGAATCAAAGTGTGATTGATCTTCCATTCTACAATCATCTCATGTTCTTGCTTAAGATCGATTACTTCATTTGAAACAATTATAGGTGTGTTTCTTGCATGAGACACCTTTCTTAATTGTTCCATAGTTTGAAGAGATTTATTTTCCTTTAAATGATGAGCATGAAAAACATATTCTTGACCTGCTTTGGTTAAGTGATATTGATTCCTTTCCCTGTAGAAGATTTCTTTGCGATCATACAAGTAAGGACTGCCTAAGACCATTCCACATTCATTGAGTGGCACCACATCACATGTTACCTCGTCCACAAACATAGATGAAATTGCAAACTTTAATGTGCATTTCTTTGTTATGTGGAAATGATGATTGTTGCTTATCCATTTAAGTTTGTAAGGCTTATGATGCATCTGAGTGTTTAATCCCAATTGTTTAACCAATTCTTCTTAAATCAAGTTAGATTGAGATCCACTATCTATCAATGTGTTGAACTTAGTGTGCCTCATTATGAAACTTATATGAAACAATTTACTTCTATAATCAAATCCATCACCAATTTTACCTGTCAAACCAACCAATGAGACTTTAGATTCATCACCTGAATCCGATCCCAAGTCGGTTGGTCAGGTTGCTTCTGAAACTATTTGCCTCCCTTTCCTTTCCTTGAACCACTTTGGTCTCTTCTTGGGATGCAATTTCCAAAAACTGTCCTCACCATGCCCATCTTTCTTGCAATTGTTGCAAGAGTGCTTCTCTTCCTTTCTTGCCACTGAATTTTCCTTCTTGCCATTCCACTTCCTTTTGTCCTCTTTCCTTGAATACGATTCCCCTGATACACGAATTCATGTTTTCCCTTCCTCAATGTATGTTGCTTGAAGAAAAACCTCATCAATATTAGTAGGTCCAAACATGAATACAATATTTTGAATATGTGCAGGTAAACCTCCTATATACTTCATAAGAGTTTCTTGGGTATGTAAAGGAATATATACCATTAATGCCATTTTATGAAATTCATCTGTGTATTCTTGCACTATTTATCCTTTTCTTAGTTTAAGACCTTTCCATTCAAATACATATTTCTCTTTATAACCCAAAGGATAGAATTTATTTCTAAGTGCATAAATAAAACTTTTCCATGATGGAAATACATTACACACTTTTTGCGTGCCATTTTGCAACTTGCTTTGCCACCAAATGAGTGTTGTGCCTGCAAGTCTAAGCGATGCCAACTTGATTTGAGTGGCCTCATCCTTGATTTATTGCACACTGCAATAAACCTCCATCTATCTGACCCAATTATCAAGTCTCTCTGCATTTACTTCACCATCATACATAGGTAATTCAAATTTCACATCAAGTTTAAGTAAAGGCATTTCTTGTTTATGTTTATGGACATGTTTTCTTGCGATGCTTTTAGAACTTGAACTTGAAGAAGAAGGAGAAGAAGGAGGTGAAGGAGGAATTTGAGGAGGATCCTCTCCTTCTTCACTTTTGACCTTTGAAGATTCACTCAGATTCGGTCTCTTCTGTTCCAAGTAATCATCATACAAAACTTTCATCATCTCCGACATGGCGAAGAAAGTTTTTCGAAACTCTTTCTCATCTTGAGAAAGTCCCTCTTCCGATGCGATGTTCTCGCTTTGAGAAGTTCTCTTTCTCAATCCAATCAATGGATTCTCTTCAACAAGCTTGCCTTCACCACTATTCAACCTTTCCCTAGTAATCATGCAACTCAAAATCCAAATGTCAACTAGCTCTGATACCACTTGATTCGAAAATATCTTTTAAATGACAATGGTTGAGTTATTATGCATGAGTTAAAATACCATTTAGGAAAATTAACAAAGAGGAATATTTAAAGAGGAAACATAGCAGCCATATAAACATGTATAGATCTGGAAATAAACATAAATAACATCAAACCATAAAACACCAAAGTGATAATGGAGTTCGATAATCATGCCTACGTCTTCGGGCCTTTGTCTTAGTGGGCGAGTCTTTCTTATTTCTGGTCAAAGATTTAAAGTTACATCATAACAATGCCAAAAGGATTACAAACTAATATAGTCTTGTTCTACCAGATCAGTAGAACCCAACAAAACTAACAACACTGAAATCAGATGAATGAAGCTCCCAGAAATGGCCCGCAAAGGTGCTCTCCTCAATGGATTCCCTACATAAAAATGACTTTGGCTTGGAAAATATTCATCATGTACCTATTTTTAACCCCCCTTCATGGCTCCAAGAGCCCTTGGTTTATATAGGCCTGAAGTTGGTAACCATTTCCCAACTTCCCCCCAAGATATGGCCTCAAAAAGGGCCCAAGATCCTCCAAACATGACCAAAATCCCCTCAAACTGTTGAGAAAAACATTAAAAATCATAATATAAAGTATAAAATCCACTTCTGGGAAAATATTGAGGGCCCAAACTCCTTTCTCTGTGTTGCTAGGCATATGGGGCGTTGCCATGTTCCCAAGCACTAAGGCTTGGTGTGCCGCCCCCCTTCCTCTATTAGCTCATGGTCATCTACACATACATAGGTCCTCGGGCTATGCTCCACATGCCCCCTTTTACTGTTAGTGCCCTCATCATTTTAGCCATGGTTATGCCCCTGGTCGGCGGGCTATCCCGATCGACCAGGGCTAACCCTTAATATTTGCGCCAACAAACGATACAGAGTCATATGCGATACGTCGAAAATCGAGGGCTGGATCGACATATCCCCGCGCCAACAGTCTTATCACTGAGGGTATAGCGTCGAGTCTGGTAAGTGTTCGGTCATGTGGTGTGGTGGACGCATATAGAAAAGGGGCTAGGGCTAGACCCCAACCCTTTCCTCCTATGCCCAGAACACAAATGCAAGTTCAAATATATGTTGTGCCATAATTTGTTAAGATCCACCGTGTAGGCGGGATGGTAGCCCGACCTATGTGAAATCTTTGGCGCCCATGGAGGTCACGGTTTCTACCCCCATGACCCCATAAACTTTTAATCAAACAACCAATGAACCAATAAGGGTGCCACGTGGCAACCCAGGACTGGGCCACATGGTATCTTCCCATTCACCCAAACATTCCATGTGTTAAGCACTCATTCATCTAGCTATATGCCCAGGTGTCAGCCTAGTCATATTTCATTGTACCTTCCACGTCAACGCCACATGTCATACAAACTATACAGACTTGCCATGTCATCCATACAAACATGCCACGTGTCACCCTTGCAGTGGTGACATATGTCAATCCCTAACTCATCCACCTATATGACCACATCTGTGCCAATTGTACCCTTCCACACCAGCTGTATAGTTGTATGACCTGTACAGTCAGCTGCCAGGTGGCACTGTACAAACTGTACAGTCATAACATTTTTGTCTGTTTGGAAAAATGAGCAGGCCGTGATATCTTGAGCATACGACGCCTGCTTGAGCTTGTTCAAGTTGCACTAGTTTCATATCAATGAGGCCTACACACATGTCTATTTTGAATCAATTCTGAGTACTTTGCGTTTTAGGCCTTCCGGGACCCATTTTGGTCCCGAGATCCAATTCTGGATCAATGGGGGAGAAAACTCAACAAAAATTCCTTAACATAGATAGACAATACAATGCCAAGACAATAAACCAAAACAATAGATAATATCCAACACTGAGCAATGTTCCTCTCTCTTCCTTCTTCTCCCAACCGCAACTACCAAACTTGCACACTTGATGAGCGAATGAGTGAGTGAGATAATGAGGCGTTGGATTCCTTTATTTATACTGGATGGCAGGTGATGGAAAGATGTCTCTTCACTGGACAGGGTCAACTTGTCTTCCTAATGGTTAAAACCACTTTAATTAGGCCTGGGGGACGACTTCTTAATTTTCATAATACAATTAGGATTTGACCAATCCGTAAAAGGGGATTTGGTCAATTAAAATGACCGACATGATCAATCCACAAAAGGGGATTGATCTAATGAATAATATCTCAATAGATAAATAGAATACTCTTTGCATTTACAATATTTCAACAACCATATCATGGTAATCATAATTAATGATTAATTAAAAGCTGGGGAAAACATGGGTATTACAATCCCCTCCCCCTTAAAATGAACATTGTCCTCATTGTTCTTTCTTAGTAACACCTGTCATGCCTTTTTCATTCAACTACTTCAGAAATCTTGATCCTCTTTCTTGGTTAGGTCCTTTCCATACCCTTGGCCTTCGTCACTTGCCTTCATTAAGTTTGGAAAACAAGCATATTAATCACAATTTCAAGCAAAAACTTCTTATCGTTGTTCAAAATTCAAGAGGAAAAATTTCATAACCTAACAAAATACTTATCTATGAAATTCGTGGATTTTCATCCACATGGTTGTCTTGTTATCTTGGCTCATTATTTTTTTACCCATTGTGTGCATGATCCCAATCAATAGTTTATGAGAATTATCAAAGTCTCCTCTTCCTTGTGGTCACTCGCCACTCAGGCCCAGGCTCAGACATCCCCTTCTCTACTATACAGTACCTCAGGCAATCCATCTTTCCTTGCCAAGGCTTTCTCGCACAGGAAGAGTTCTAAAGACTTCATTGAGCTTTACAGTCGAGGCGACCCTCAGATTTTCTCTGCAGAGGCGTCCCTTCGGCTTGTGTTTTCACAACACAACATATTCTAGGGTGATCATGGCTTACCACAGGGTTATCCTGTCTCAATAGTATCCTTTTTCATGATTTCCATCTTGACAACCTTCACCTGACCTTCCTATATAGATATTTTTCGTCTCACCTATATCACAGGTATACAAAAATCATGAGATATTATCATCAATTTCAAATTCAAAATTTTCTTGCAAATTTGTCACCCACAGATTTCCAAATTCCACATTTATTTTCAGATTTGTTCCGCACAGGAACTAGATTCACAAGTATAGGACTTTACTTCCCATATCAGTTTTTCTTAGCAGGGAATCGATCTTCCTTATGGGATTACAACACTGCCATATACAAGACCCTTTTCTTCCTGCAATTTCAACATTCCTTAGCCAAACAAATTGTTAATCTTCATGCACATTATATTTTCAAAACTATGCACACTAATAGTGCAAGTCATTTTCATCTATTCAAGGGTACAAGGCAAAAGGAAATATCATTATTTACGTATGCATCCTTTCAACACACTAAATTTTCCCAATGCAATTTTAATTATGAAATGACTTTAATCCATGTGACAATATTCATGGAAACATTCATACCCAATGTTCCCTTACATTGGGTTTAGGTTTGCCACACTTATGGAAAGCACCTTGTCATGGTGTGTTGGATCTCATCCAACCTCTTCACCATAAAGTTTAATCATTCTCGTTCATTATTGCAGCAACAATGTGCTTTCTGTGACAGGATGATCACGATCCCAAATCAACTCATATGAGACTAAAAGTTTCTATTGAATGCACCCAAGCATTCTTCCTTTAGTAGTAACCAGCATGCCAACACTCATGGTGACCCAAAATTATATTTTCTTTACCACCTTTACAATTCAAGTAGATTATTGGAAGGCCCTCCATCCTTAATGGGAAATCCATTGTCTCCCCTCCTATGCAATGTGCATTTCCTCAATGCATTCCATGCGACGTGCTAACTATGAGCACCTTTATTCCCAATCTCCCTAGATTGGTCATGGTACCCATGGTACTCCTTACTCATGCATTTTCTTTCCAGGATTATAACTCACCTTTGGCTGGCATAGACTTCCTCTCTCTATTGTTCAGATTCTTCTTTCCTGAATCTTACCCTGTTTGGGTAGCAATGGCATATAACAACCACTCAAAAATTACTTGCATATTTTTAAGATAATGAAATATTTTTAGAAGGAATTCTTACCAAATTTTTTTGTACCTTATGCCACATAGGCATGAACATTTTCATACATGCTCTAGCTACTAGCACCCTCTCTGATATTACCTCATCAGTGGTGCTTTATGGGGACTTTTAAAGGTCCTTCAACAATCTTTTAACAACAACCTTATCATAGTCATCATTTTCTTGAGGTTGTCCATCATTCGCAACTCTCTTTCTCAATTGCTCCAATTTCTTTCTACACATGACATACATCACAAATATAGTAGTCATCATGTAAAATAAAAATGCTTGTATCATAACATTCAAATCAATAAAACATTTTCAGATATTCCCCAACATATCTCTATGCACTCTACCACATTACTCCTTAATGTGTTAGCTAGTGCAATCCCAATCAAATTTTTAGTTGTATTCTATGATCATACAACCATCATCATCCTTATGCCAAAACACTTACCCGCATTAGTAAATCAATCTCTCGTACCATAGAAAATACAATAATAAACAAAGAAGGGGGTTAAGGAACTCTTCCCTTGTCCAACTCCTTCTACGCAGCCCTGGACTTTTA
>ML779843.1:1267014-1283809 GCA_009831015.1 Picea engelmannii | reverse complement strand
GAGAGAGAGAGAGAGAGAGAGAGAGAGAGAGAGAGAGAGAGAGGAATTAATTTTGGAATTCAAAACATTTAAACTTCCCCATAATTCTAAAAATAGAGATCAGTTACAAAAAGGAGTAATTTATAAAGACAGTTATCCTATTTTAAAGGGATCGTTACGAACATGGATGACATATATGGGACCTTTTTCTTCGACCACCATCTATCCAAATTTTTTTGGAACATACTTAATCCTACCTTAGAATTTATTTTAGCTTGACGATTTCCTCCTTTAGAGTGCTCAACCAGGTTAGTTGATTTTCCTCGACGCTCTCCATCACCTCAACTCTGATTTAAGTTTTTTGTCGTTTGCTCCGCTTCTTCTTCACTGCCTGCTCATAGATTTTGTCTGCATGTCCATTGACGATTAGGTCCCTCATAACAGGGTTTAATATGACCTTTGATTCTGGTTCAGTCGTGGGTTCAGTGTGAAATTTAGTTGCTAATATATACACGAACCACCTTTCTCTCTTACTCATTGATAAGCTTGACACGTTAGTTGAAAACCCTGTTGTACTGGATACTATTCGATTGGTGTTGTCCATGTCTTCCAACCTCCTAGGGACCACGATTTTTGTCTCTTGTAATTCTATAGAACTCAGGAAATCAATCCAGCTTGAGATTACTTCACTTATGTACGAGACGACGATTTCCCAGATTAGAATAAGGCCACCCATATCTGAAGACCGGTAGTACTCTAATCCTAATCATGAATTACTGACAGGGTACGTGGGTTTTCCATGCTTCACCAATCTACTTTGAATGATGAAATTTTGAGTTAGTTATATGACGACGTTCACTTGACATGTCGGACGGGAAGTACCTGAACCAACGATGTGAGGTGATTTGACTAGTTGTCACCTCCCCCCATGAGTTGTTGATTCGACACATTGGATCACGTGACATCAGGGCTATTTGGAAAATGGTTTCAGGAAGAATTATTTTCGCCCCGATGTACTTCTAAGGGTGCCACGCCTCCACTACTAAAACCACAATGGTTTTCCCCAGTCCGCCCCTGCCTAATTAAATTTTGTGCTATTTCGCCACCTGATATGGGTCTCAATCGTTGATCTGGGATACTTCAAGATCAACAGTCCATAGGATTCCCTCCTTCACGCTCCCGCTATATTTGTCCACATTTCCGCCACATATGACCTGAGCCTCCAAATGACGCCATGTCTCTACACTGCTTTAGTCACCTGCCAAATTTAAACTCGGATTTCAAGCATAATCATTATGTTGATAACATATACTATAAATGACAAAATAATAAATAATGAATGAATAAGATTATAAATGATATAACACTAATGGACAAAGCAATTTAACGTTTAAATGATGCAATCATTAGTCATTCGCAAATCAACAAATTAAATAAATAATAAACTTACTAACCTTACATTTATCAACAACACTAAGCTAGGTTCATCTCTTTGTATTTGTATAAGCTCCACTTAACTTGTGTCAAGTATAAATCTATGACCAAAGCAAGAATGATACTTCCTGAAAAAACTCAAAGAAGTCTTTTATATTCTAGAACAAGTCTATGATAACAAAAAGATAAATGATTTTATCTCATGTGACTTTAAAATGTCCAATAACTAAAAATGGAAGAAACTCCAACTCTCACCAAATGGTATTACCAGCTACCTAACATTAGATGTAAACTCAAAATGCTTGGATAGATGATCAGTCACAGATATCAACAGAACCAAAATATAATGAACCGAGTAAAGAAAAACATAACATGAAAATTTATATGAAAAACAGACTAAAGCTTGTTCGATACAAATAAAATTTCACATCTAGAAATTACATGAGAGAACAATGAAAAAATTGCACAGTCTACAAAAGGACGAAATCCAAAGAGTAAACTTTATCCCATACAGTTTCAAAAAAATAATTCCATCAAATGGTCTAGGAGGAATTGCGCAGACCAATAACTGGCCAGTATTTAAAGAGAACTTTTGGTTGTCCTGTATAACACTGCTCCAAAAACCTATCTATTAAGAGAAATATATAACATAAGGTTGTATATCTCTAATATATTGACAGTTTCAGGATAAAAATCACTTTGAGTGACAATTTAAATCGTATTTAAAATGCAAAAAGAACAACTTTCAAATCATGATCCTTAGTGGAGATATAATAGATTAATCGACAATAAGAAAAATATCAATTGAACAATTATATCTTTACAAATATGAATTACATGAATAAAATCAATATAATACATGATTTGTATCAAAATAATACAATCACCAAGATCAAGATAATTGGGATAATAGACTCTTAAAGATTGAAAAAAATAATACATAAATGATAAGAATTAACCATGTGTTGATAAAATAGACCAAAGCTAATTTAAATCAATGCATAATCAATTACTCAAAGAGTATGAAGATATTATAATGAAAATAAAGCCATTTTACTTACAGGACAAAAACCATTAAGCAATCTGGAATTTCATATTCTTCTTCAAAAATACTCGTCCTTTCTCCCAAAATTCCAACCATCCGTTATTCCATTTGAAAAGAAAAAGTTTACAAAATAAATAATATACAAAAAGCAAAGGATCAAAATCCTCCTCTGAATTGCTTGGATCCCCTCTGGGCTCTGAACTTTCTCATATATTTATGCAATGAATGAATAGTCTGGGCGTCACTAATAATTTTTGCCACCTGAAATTTGCCTTGTAAAGAGAAAAAAAGATCTCTCAAAGCGTGCATTTTTTTGGGAAAAATATCATGAGTAAGCTAAATGGGTCCATTCTGCAGATGGGTTTTCAACCGTTTCTTCATATTCCTTATGATTTGGCTGCAATTAGTCCCGCAAAATCGTATGTCTGTTCTTGAACGCATTTCGAAATCTTATCTGTTGTTGCTCATAAATTATTTGCAGCAATCCAACATTATTTTGGATCAATTATCTTGAATGTATTTAGATAATAAAATCAAGCCATGATCAGATCCGTACCAAATAACTGATAATAGAAACATGTGAAACAAAAAGAAACCAAATTAATAACCTAAAAATTGTGAATAAAACAAAATCTAGAACAATAAAATTAAAATGAATTTCCACTAACTATAAGTTCTAAACAAATATTGTTTATATTTTCCTTTCAAATATGATCTTAAAATTCTAGAAGCTTCAAGTTGATGGAGAGGAGAAACATATTGATTTTGGGTTTTCACAAAATCAAACAAATGATAGATAATTCTTTTTATTTTTGTTTTTATTTTGAAATGAGATGCAAACTGACAAAATATTTTAATTAATTAAACCTACCAAATGATTTTGTGAAAATGATTTCTAATGAGCAAAAGACGAAAACATAATCATAATTTAAACGAAAGTAAACAGTTGATAAAAATTAATGTTTTTGTTTAAATTAAGATTTCTATGTTTGTCTCTCCCTCATTCAAATTTGATCAAATGTGAACAAATGCCATAGAAAATATGTGTCGCAATAAACTTTCTTCCTGTAAAATCATTGTTATTAATCCATGTCTTCAACCAAGCTATTCTCGTAGCATATAAATTCAATAAGGAAGAGGTAATAACAAATTCCCAAATTATGAAGCTCGTCCATCAACATCAAAATGAAATGGCATTTGAATTTCATGAAATTCAAACCAAAGAAAAGAAAATAATATAAACTCAAACCAACCTCAAAACAAAGAAAACCAATACCAATCCAATCAAGTCAAACGAAAAAAAAAAAAAAGAATCCAAGTAAAATTTCGAGGGACCCTAGATTTTGATTAAAAATAAGGAAGGGGTTTGTTGGGGCCCAACAAATGGCAGATTCCCAAAAGGGATTTCCATAAGCCTCTCCATAATACTATGGATCTGAGATTGAACCAAGAAAATATTCCTGGGTGGAAATGTTTCAGTGAAAGTGAGTGCAAGAGGAGGCTCCTCGAAATCAGATTGAGTCCTCCTAGTGTTAGCTCGATCACCAACAAGATCTCCTGCATCCCGAAGAGTAGTTTGGGCCCACTTGGGCCTCTGATCTGGCTCTGCATATACATATGGAAGCACTATCTCTGCATCTAACTATACTGACTCTGTATTTGGATCATTTGAATCCTATGAATAAGAACTCTCATCTAAAGAGTCGGCATGTGCATGCTCATCATCTCTGACAGGGAGAAGAACAAAGGTGTCTGCATGTGGTTGCTGAGGTACATGCGAGACACTTTCCTCGAATTGGAGACTATGCTCAATTATGATCTGGTTCGAGGAAATATCAATGAGTTTGTATCCCTTCACACCTTCAGGGTATCCAATAAAAATACACTATGCTTTGTGGATCAAGTGCCTTCCTCTTTTCAGAGGGAATCTGAGCCCATTCACGTGAATTGAAAATACAAAAGTGGGTCACTTCCGATTTGAGGCGAATCCAAGCCTCATAGGGGGTCTTATCCTTGATACATCTATGGGGAGATCAGTTATGGATGTAGGTTTCAAAATTAAGTGCTTCAACCCATAATCTTTGTGGAAGTGACTTTGCATGTAGCATGCAAGATTCCATTTCTTTTAGAGATCCATTTTTCCGCTCAACAACTCCATTTTGTTGTGGAGTATAGGGAACTATGTGCTGCAACAAAATCCCTACCTCATGATAGAGATTCTGGATCTCATGGTTGACATACTCTACCCCGTTATCAGTTTACATGATTTTTATTTTCTTTCTTGACTGTGTCTTAACCAGAGCTTTGAAATCTTTGAGGTGTTGAAAGACCTTTGATTTTTTCTTGAGAAATAAAATCCATGTGAAGCTTGAGAAATCATCAAAAAAAATGATCACATACCTTGATTTTCTAATTGATGAATGCGGAAAAGGGCCCATGAGGTCACTATGGATCAAATCTAAAGGAGAGGAAGCTCTTTGAGTCTTTCCTTTGTCGAATTTCTCTTGAGGGTGTTTTCCAAGAACACATCCCTCATAGATTCCTTTGGAGAAAAAGATGTTTGGTAGACCATCAACCAATCCTTGCTTGCTAATATATTGCATATATATGAAATTTAAGTGCTCAATCCTTTCGTGCCATATCCTACTGCTTTCATCAGCATGGGTAAGGAGTAAAACAAAATATGGTTCAATAAATTCAGAAAATGTATACAACCTAGATTGATGATTTACCTCACCGGTAGCAACCCTGGAATTGGTTTGCATGTCATAGATGTCCACTTCATCAGGTGTGAATATGAATTTATTTTCGATGCTGGAATTTGTCATCTGATACACAAGAGAGAAGATTGAAGGAAAGTTTGGGAATGTGCAACACATTCTCGAAGCTTCCGTTGGTGAGTTCAATCCTTCCTTTTCCAGTGACCTTGACTGGAGATTTGTCCCCCATCAAAATAGGAGGACATTTGCATGCATACAATGAATAATAGACTACTTTTTTGGCAACCATGTGATGTGATTCTCCTGAATCTACGATCCAAGCATCGGGAGAGGAGTTGATGGCAATCAATGCATGGATAAAATTTCCTTTCTTGGGATTCTAATCTTCTAGATTCTTTTTCTTGACACCCTTGGGGATGCGATCTCCAAGGTTATTTTTCTGAAGTATTTGAATCATTAGATCTATTTGTTTTTGCATACATGTGGATTCTGGATGGAATCATTTATGGAAGTATGTGCATTTCTCCCCTTTTCTTCCCTTTCCACCTTTGGATCTAGAGGCATCAGTGGAGGGTTTTGAGTACCCTTCCTTCTTTAGATTTGCATGTGCTTTCCTTTTGTCTTTATATTTATATTTTTGATATTGATGACCACTACCATCTTGCACAGTAAGTGCATGTGCCTTTGGGCCTTTTATTTTTACCATGTTGATGAGCTTGGTCTGCTCTTATGTCATGGATTCGATAAATTCATCAAGAGAAGGCATCTTCCAGGTGGCTCTAGAGGCGAATTTGACTGAATGGAATGTGGATACAAACAATAAGAATTCGAGACCAAGTTTGGAGAGAATGGTGAGAACCATGTGTTTCTCCTCCTTATATTTATCAACCCCGCCAACCTTGAGTTGCGACAGTAAATCCTTAAATTTTGTAAATAAATCTTGGAGATTATCGAAAGTTTTTGGATCCAATGTGAGTAATTCCACCTCAATCATGTGTCCCCTCATCTCATCCTATTTTCCAAACATCCCTTCCATGGTGGTTCAGGATTCATTGGGGGTTTTACAGGAAGATATGTGAAAATGGAGATCAGGAGAAATGAGACTGCAAATTGTTCTGAATGGTTCATCCATTCGATTTAGATACTTTATTTTTCTATGGTTGATGTTGGTTTTGTTTCCATGCTAATGGTTAAATTGTACAATCATTTTCTTCGAAGATTCATTATTATCCTCTCCTTCCATGCAAAGTAATTGTAAGGTGTAAGAATGAATTCTTTTGGGAATTCCATTTTTCCGCTGTCTTCAATCTTTGGTACCTGCAAAAATAATTCAGTGTGTCTTTTGATTAGCAGTCCGTTGGATCTGATACCATGTAAATGTGTTGAAACTGTAAATAATAGATCTAGCTAGAAAATAACACACACATTTGTAGAGATAAATTGAGAAAGAAGAAGCAAGAGACAAAGAATGGAAGAATTCTCATTAACCAAATGAATAATGAATAATTTACACATGATATACTTTGTATAACTCAACCAATGCATAATGGAGGAGAAGCCAATGCAACATAGTGGTGGTATAGAGTGATATGGACACACACCAATAGTTACGGGAGTAAACTTCCACATAGTCTAGTCTCTCGGGTAGTTGCGGGAGTGGACTGCCACCTAGTTGAGTTAACTAGTCTATCGGTCTTCAGTTAACTGACTGAAACATAGTGACGTGAGGATGAGATCAGGGAATCATGGGTAATGCGCTAGTCTGGTGATGATCCTAAGGAAAATGCACATTAATTGGTGATGATCCAAATGTTGCATGGTGACAATACTAATGTAGCATTTAGACTCCACTCAACTAATCAAACTAAAGTGAAAACTGAAGAGAATATTCTCCCTAGAGGAATATTCTTCCTAAAATATAGGAGACTAAATAATGACTAATAAAGAAGGAAAAACCTAAGGAAAAATAAATCCTAGGTGTGTGTAAAGTAACTCCAACAAGGTGTTCTCCTTTCCACCCAACCATAGGCTCAGAGGCATTCATTCTTAGCGCTCTGTCCACCCTTGTGCCAAGCCATGATATCACTAGGGAAATTTTTCAGTTTCTCAGAGATTATTTCTCTATCACAACCTATACAAGCTTTATTAGATGCTCCCTCAACATCAATCTCATGACCTTATTCTCAGGTCATGTTTTCTGCAAACTCTCAGAGATCCTTTTTCTCGTTCTCTCCCTTTTTAACTAGAACAACTTAATCCTTTAGTTATTCTTCTTAGCTAGAGAGCCTCATGTGCTCTTCCTCTTTCTGAATGGTATCCTACTTCTCTTTCACATCATCTCATTTTTCCCCGAGGGAGGTTCTAGACCTGTCCTGTTCCTTTTGTCAGAAGGAACTCGGGTCAGTCTAGGCCTGAAGGAAAAATGCACTCTGTGGTACTTCGGGCTAACAATTTTCTGTCTCCTTAGCCATACTTTCCATGCTTCCATTCATGGGGGTAGTTTATTGTTCAACCATCAGTCCTTCTTTCATTAACTATTTTTTCCTTGGGATCAAGGTTAGGCTTATTATTTCAAAAAAGAGGATTTGGGTCATTTTGACATAATGAACCCTCTCTACAGTTTCTTCACTCTTTCCTCTAGTGATATCATGGCCAGTACTTCAAAGATTCACCCCCACAGTTAGTTATTGGCAATCTAAACAATAATACATTTACATTGTTCACATTCCATAGCATGACAATCATAATTAATGATTAATTACAAGCTGGGGAAAATAGGGGTATTACAGAAGACGAGTGTCATTTCTTGTTGAAAAATAACACTTGGGACTTGGTCCCTCTTCCAAAAGGTATAAAATTGGTTTTATGTAAGTGGGTATATCAAACCAAGTATGCAACAAATGGTACTATAGACAAGTATAAGGATTGATTGGTTGCTAAGGGTTTTTCTCAGGTTGAGGGCATTGAATATTTTGAAACCTTTACACTCATGGCTAAAATGTATTCTATTCACCTTGTTCTCTCTATAAGTACACTGGATGAATGTCAAATGTTCCTTTCTTCATGGATATTTATAGGAAGAGATATACATGAAGTAGCCTCTTGGTTTTATCCAGGACTCTTCATTTGTGTGAAAGCTTAAAAATTTCTTGTATGGTCTCCAACAAGATCTGAGGGCATGGTATGAGAAGATGGATTCTTTCCTTCTCTCTTTAGGATTTTCTCACTACCACTTTGATTCAAATGTCTATATTTTGTGGAAAAATGATGAACTTATCATCCTCTATGTGGATGATCACATTCTCACTGGGAATTCAGCTATCTTGATTGATCATGTGAAGTCCATTCATCATCAACTATTCAACATGATATAATTAAGGCCCCTTCACTACTTTCTTGGATTATAGATCACTCCATATGCATCTGGGATATGTCTCTCTCAACTTAAGTATGTCTCGTATCTCTTGAGAATATTTCACATGTTGGATTGCAAATCTGTACCCACACCATATTTTTTAGGAGTCAAGTTGTAAACCAAGTGTTGCACTCCATTGGTTGATGCTATATTATATCAGTAACTTGTTGGAAGAATCTTCTAATTAGATCAAAATCATCCCAATATCTCCTATGCATTTGGGTTGGTTTCCTAGTTCATGTAAGAACCATATGAGCTCCATTGGAAAGCCGCAAAGAGAATTATTCGCTACATTAGAGGGACTCACACATATGGCATTCAATATTATTTCGATAGTAATGCAAATTTAGTGGGTTATGCTGACTCCAATTGAGATGGTGATCCAGATGACCACAAGTCCACCTCTAGTTATGTCTTCCATCTTGGCTCTAGTCTTGTTTTTTGGTTTAGCAAGAAGCAAGTTGTCGTTGCCATTTCTTCTATAGAAGCAGAGTATGGAGGTGTTGTTAATGTTGCCACCGAGTCTATTTGGATTCAACAAAATTTGTTTGAGTTTAGTTTTCAGTAGATGCATACTACTTTAATTTGGTGTAATAATCTTAGTGCTATCCATATTTCCAAGGATCTAGTAGAGCATCAATGCACCAAGCATATATAATTCCACATGCATTACATCCAACAATTGATTCATGATAGGATTATTGATTTGTAGTATTGTCACACTGAGTTGCATGATGCTAACATCTTCACTAAACTATTGTTGAGACCCATTTTTTAGATTTAAAATCCCTTTTTTATACTTCCCTAAGTATTCACTTAATGATCGGTGTTGGTTTACATACACACTAGCTCTAATAGATGCATTGATTCTATTATTCCTTCCGTTGGATTTTGAGTCTTTGTTAATTTTATGAGTTCTATTGTTTAAATGGAGTTTAATCCCATTATGATCTTTTTGTATGTGGTTTGATTTCAAAATATCTAGGAAAAATCAACAACACTATTTAAAGTCGATATAAAAATACAAATTAGGAATCAACCAATGACACAACCCCATGGTCCAATCAATCAACACTCAAATGGATGACCCAATTATTCACGCCATAGATTCTACTGGCATGCAAAACAAAAAAAGGCATCAAGCCTTTTCTCTATGCTCTCTACCATGATCCTATGGGCATATTCTTCTCTACAATTTTCCTCTGGGTGTCTCTAAAATGATCATCCACTCTCCTACTACTCTTGTTGATTCTATATTCCTACTAAAAGGGGTTAAATCCATGTAGAAATAAAATACAATATAGTGTAGAGGGTGTTGAGTATTCTACAACATACCTAATAAACCAATGATAAAAATAATAGGGATTTACATACACTCAATCTCAATACACAAAACAATGAACATCTATTTCTAATCTTTATTAAGAGCCAAGAAACCATCTGTTGTTACAGAAGATAATTTGAAAGGGAAGCTATTGCTAGACCATACCATGGAGATACTTCAATCTCCCAAAATTATTTGCAAAATAGAACTATAGTTCAAGTTAAACACCCTTTGAATTTCCGATGATCCAACTAGCCAAACATAAATTCCCTCAACAAGATTTGAAGCAAGTGCAGGAGAAAATTTCTGTTAGGCATGCAAGTGGAAAATCAGTTATGCCAAGTGTTAATTCAAATAACTCTACAACATTTTCCTCATATAGGATAATTATAAGAGTTCTCACTCAAAATAGTAGAAAGTTTATTGCATCCCCTAACGTTTTGAAATCAAGTTTAGATACCCAAGTTCTTTCTTCTTTCTCCTTCCCCCTCTAGTTTACGAAATACTACTTGTAGCTTGCATTTGTGTTCTTAGTAACCTTCTCATCCAATACTTCCTCTATTTCATTTGGTTTGTTTTTAGGTACTTGCCTCTTCGAGGATACCATTTCATAAAATTCATCTTCCTTTCCCTCTTCATATCCTTCTTGACACTGATATAGATATGAAACATTGAATATTGGGGACATCCCATTGCCTTCTAGTAGCTCAATTTGGTAGGTATTGTTCCCAAATATTTTTAAGACTTTACATGGACCAATTTTTTGTGTTTTAGTTTTTTATATTCTCCTTGAGGAAACCTCTATTTATTCAAGAATGCCATAAACAAATATCCAATTACAAACTCTTGGTTCCGTTTGGAATGATGAGCTCAAGGTTTATAAATAAAGTACTATGTTTTACATGATTCTTTACTCTCTCATGCAACCGTTGCATCTATTGGGAATACTCTTTAGAATCATCACCATTTATTCCTTCATAGGATAAGTTTACTAAATCTATGATTCCTATAGAAATGATTCCATGTAATACTTGGAATTGTGAGAATCTTGTGCTTCGACTTGAGGCTATTGTATTCAAACTCAAATTGAGGTAGTATAGTATCTTGATGCTTTGATCTCTCTCCAACCAGGATCTCAAGAGATTTCTTAATGGTTCTGTCAACAACCTCTGTTTGACCATCTATTTATGGGTGGTATGCTAAACTAAATTGGAGTTTGGTATTCATCCTTTTCCATGGGGTTTTCCAAAATTAGTTGAGAAATTTAGTATTGTTGTATGAAGTAATGTTGCTTGGTAGACCATGTATACAGAGAGAAAGAGGGTAATTTATCACACGTAAGATCAATATTTGGCGCGATACATCACCCAAAAGATAAATGATTGGAGCAATGTATTGATAGAACAATAAATTATCGACACGATAAGATAAGAGGAAAAGATGAGAGAATAAGATAAATGAAGAGAAGAGAAGAGAATAAAAAAATAAAAGAGAAGGGAAAGAAAAGGAGAAAGATGGAAAAGATTAAAAAACGAAATAAAAAAAGTCTAGAGCCAAAAACTTGTTTTGGCCATAACAAGAGAAGACAAACTCAAAATCAGATGAAATTTAAAGGGTATGTCCGTAGTGAGGAAGAATACTAGAGTTCTAGTGAGGGTCTTTGGATAATTCTTCTTAAATTTTCTAGAAAATCCAAATTAGTTGGTGCTTAATGCCAGGGACCCAGGTAAAGATGGATTTTTTACGGGAAGTCCAAAAAGTAGGCATGAAGATACCCAATCAAGATTTTGGCCAAATTACAAAGGGTTGGTGTGTAGGTGCCAAAATAGGGTGAAATCCACTATTACAAGCCATTTTTGGGGGATTGTTTTAGATCATTAGAGGGGAAAAGGGACCCCAAATCCAAACATAGAAAAAATTGTTTCCTCAACATTTTACCTCCTCATCAATCCAAAAAAAAATTCCTTGGAGAAGATTTTCCAGGTTTGCTCCATTTGGGAGATATCCATTTATGCTAAAAATTCAAAGTCCATAGGAAATGCAAAAAGGAAAAAATTAGCAAATCCAAATTGATGTAGAAGTTGAATACTGAATCAGATGTTGAATTTAAAGTTGATATGCATTCATAATGAAGAATACTATGAGAACCCAATGTAAAGTTTTTCTAGTTCTCACCATATTTCTTTCTATAGGTGGTGGAAATTATTCTATGAATTGTACCAATGAAATAAGTGCAAAAGCGGGTGAAACTGCTAATTTTAGAGAGCCATAACTTTCAGCTCAAAAATTAGATCAAAGCATGAGTATAGTCATTGGAAAGGAAATCCATAGGACAACATGATAGAAGATTTAAGTTCTCCAAGTAAGCATCTAGTTGTTTCATAAATCTGCAATAAAAAGGACAATTGGACTCTGTGAACCATGCAATTGCTCAATATGGAAGATTTTCAAACAATGTCAATTTTGGAAAAGGATTTCCAAATGATAGAGGTACCTGCGAGATGTGAGTATCAAGTAAGGATGATTGTATATGTTCATTATGGTGCCTATCTAATGATATGGAGGCACATATGGGAGAGTGACACCTTAGATATGCAAATGGGTTGAGTTTTAGAAACAAGGTATTGTTGATGAGCAAGGGAACACTCGAGAACAAAGTGTTATGTAAAAGGCCTCTTAACAAGATGGTTATATTCCATGAATGATATTGTGTGGGTTTATTAAATAATATAACCCTAGAAATTCATCATTAGGAAAGAGTTGTGAAGGTAAGGACCAATGTGGTTGCTTAACAGGTACAACAAAACAACCATGACAAGAACAAGAATGAAACAAGCCAATAGGTGAATAATGGAATTACTATGCACATGAATATAAGGAAGGATCCTTTGTTTTGAATACATAAGTGTATTGATGGAAGTAGTTCTTGATTCAAAAGAAAACAAGGGTCTCATGAGGTGAAGTGTGATTCATGGGATGGGTGAGCCATCTCTATATGCAAGAAAAATAATCGCTAGCTATGAATTAGATAATTATATCTAAAAGTATTCAAACAGAGAAATCAACTTTGTTATTAGAGTGCACAGTCAAAGCAAGGTACATGTGGAAGGAATTCAAGGGATAGAATATTGTCGAAGGTTCATTCACTTTGAAAGTTCCAATGGAGGAATATAGCATTCCATGGGGAAGAAATTGGTCTTAAGGGGACATAATAGGGATTCAGGGGGAATTACTCAATGAAGTGAAGAGAAGTATTCAAATAAAAGAACAAAGCTAATGTACAACTAAAGATAATGGAAAGGGATGCCATAATCATAATGGTTAACCTAGTTGGAGGATACCACAACATCAAGAAGATGGAATGATATAAAGTACATCCTTACAATATGATAGAAGGTTCAGTCAGAGAAATTTGGGACTAGTTTTCCTAAATAAAGGTAGTTGTTAATAAGGTTGCAATACCAATAAGATATATATTGGTGAGAATTGCAAGATTTCCAAGTTGGAATGGAATAGAAGGTTTTCATATCAGGGAGAAATGTTTCATAGATGAGCAGAGTGAGAGAATAGGGGGCAATGAGGATCCAAAGGGATTTAAGGAAAACCACATATACCATAAGAAGATGGAAAAACTATTCCCTTGAGAGCATACTAAGAGTGATGCAGAATGCATACAATAAATCTATAATGTATATGAATTAGTAGGAATGGTGAAGATGCATGTTTGGTGCATATGGACATGCTTGGATATGCATGCTTATAGAAAAAGAGTAGTTTTATGTTATATATGAAATAATGATATAATGATTGAATGTGACGAATGATGGATTATGTATCCAAGAAAAAGGCTTATGTGTCGCCGAACATCAGAGGTTGGGAAAATTTATTTTTGGTGGATGTGTGGATAACTGATTCCATCTTTGAGTCAAAATGATGTTCCCTTGCAACGCCCAGTGTAGAAACTTCACCGACCTTTGCTTCCTTCTTTTTGGGTGTTCTTAGTGAGTGCCTGGTCATTGGCTTTCTTGGAGGCATTTTCTTGTAGAAAAGAAAAGAATTTTATATTGAGAAGCCAACCAACCCCGAAAAGAGTCATTGACTCAATCACAAGTGCATAAATGATAAAGATAATTCTTACCTCTCGTTTGCAATACATTAACCTGGTTTTACTGGTAATCAAAGTTAGGGAGCGATATGTAACCTCCTCGACACTTTCTCTTGCTCCTTCATCTACTTCGGGAAATAAGCGATTTGTGAACGAAATTGCATGTTTGGGTATGACCTTGTAAATTTAAATAGAACGTATACTTACCTTGTCGCATCAAGCTTTAAATTTGGGAGTGCAAATGTGATATGTGCAATTTATTACAGAATCTGCACCATGCTTAGGATTAAATGCAACACAGGCTGGTGGTGCAGGAGCGGGTTTTTGTAGTTCATTGACAAATTCAAATTCCAACGGTTGGCCAACGTGTGGGATTGTGGTGTTGGTTGCACGAAAATTTAATTTTTCTACCAAAACGCATAAATCTGTCTTACCTCAGCTAGAGGTGTCCCATCAAATCTCCAAGCCCTTTTGTATTCACAAGAACCTAGTATGATCAACGTCGGGAAAAATAAACAAGGTCTTTTGAATGGAACAACAACGCAGATCGACGAGCATTTCTGGTGTAGAATGGATAAGGTTTGATGAAAAACCCCCGATGTTCGGTGTAGTCTCCCGATAGTAAATGAGTGAATCAACGTTGACAATTTTCCTTAGACATGTTTCATTGATACCTTTAGTTAAACGTTTTGACGTCGATAAAAAACCAATGTACAATTTTGATGTGGAAATTTTGACATGGAAGTACAGATATGACACAAGGGAACCTCAAAGGACAATGCGGGGAAGAGACTGAGTCATATAGACTATTAACGCGGCAAAGACACATGGCTTATCAATTTTGACCTCTTTGTGAGATTTTTTTTTTGACATTGGTGACTTTCTTTAAACAAACATCCCTAGCTATAACATCCTATCCTTCCGATGTCGAATATGTATCGACGATTGACAATCGACAATTTGTGTCGGTTAATGTTTTCATTGTTTTGATCCTCGGAGTTCACTGATGCTGAAAATGTAACGACGATTTGTTATGGTTTTCTATATTTGTGATTTATATCTGGGATTTCGCTGATGCCAAAAATGTATCGACTATGTTAAAGAATTGTATAATAGACCAGAAATTGTCGATCAATGGCAGTTGAAAAAGTTTAAGCTGTGCACATTTTAGGCCTTTCATGTCATGTGACTAAAAAAGATCAATCCATCAATAAGTTCAAGACAAAAAAAATAACCTATAACAAGATTCAATAACAACATATAATTTCATCGATCCCACAATACTGACTTTGATTCAAAAAAAATGATAAGTGGTACCCAAAAAGAAAGAAATTTCGCAAAATCTTTTAGGGTGTGTTGAGTGCTCAAAAACACCCAACATGTTTTCTACAACCATTTCCCTTTCCAGAATGAAAGTGGGAAGTAGTTGCAATTGATTTTATTACTAGGTTTCCCAGAACAGTGAAGCAACATGATTCCATCATGGTGGTGGTGGATAAATTGACTAAATCAACAAATTTTATTCTAGTAAAGACTACACATAAGGAAACAAATATTGCAGATATTTTCATAAAGGAAGTTTCCAAGTTACATGGAGTGCCTAAGACAACAATTTCAGATAGAGATCCAAAGTTTACTTTGAATTTTTGGAAATGTTTGTTCAAAGAATTTGGAACAAATCTAAATCTTAGTACAACGTATCATCTAGAGTCAGATGGGAAAAAAGAGAGGACCAACATGATAATTTAGGACATGCTTAGAATGTATGTGATGGATCAACCATCAAAGTGGGAATATTATATTCATTTAGTTGAATTTTCCTACAATAATGGGTATTTTTCCTCATTGAAAATGTATCCATTTGAACCATTGTATGGCATAAAATGTAACACTCCTGTGAGTTGGGATAATCTAGCAGACAGAGCGATTGTTGGACCCGAATTGTTAAAATAAATGGAAGAGCGGATGGAAAAGGTAAAGCAAAAATTTAAAGGATTCCCAAGATAGGAAGAAAAGTTATGGAGACAAGAATAGAGTTTTCAAAGATTTTAAAGTAGGAGAACATGTGTTTTTGAAAGTGAAGTAAAATAGAAGTTCGCTAAGATTAGGAAGCTGCCTGAAGTTAGCAACGAGATATATCGGGCCTTTTGAAATATTAGAAAATATAGGGCCAGTTTCATACATGTTCACTGTTCTTTCATCCATGAGAGTGCATAATTTATTTCATGTGTCATTCTTAAATAAATATGTGCCTGGTCCTAACCACATAATTGATTGGAATGTGATCCAAGTGGAGTAAGAAGGGGATTTCTGGGTGGATCCATTACATATCCTAGACCGAAAGTCAAAGTTCCTAGGAGAAAATCCATAGGGATGGTAAAGGTTCAATGGACCTACTATGGTTATGAAGATGCTACATGGGAGCATGAATAAAACATGCAGGAAGAGTACCCACAAATTTTTGACAATTTTGAAGAAGGCAGGATGCAAGGCTCCATTTTGGAAAGCTAGAGTTCCATAACCACATTTTAGAGTCCTAGCCAATTGCACTGGGGACATTGATAAACAAATGGTGCATTCCTTGGGTTAACCTTGATAAACAAATAGTGCACTCTTTGGTTTAACCTTGATAAATGAATTTTTCATTCCTTGAGTCGATGAGTTGAGAGGAACAAGAGATTGATGGTTGGAGCTGTTAAATTGCATAATTTTTATTTCTAAGTATTTTGATGTAAATTTGCGTGTGTGTGTATATATATATATATATATATAT
>ML779843.1:1223989-1266894 GCA_009831015.1 Picea engelmannii | reverse complement strand
AGGGGAGGGGGAATGTAACATCCCCATTATAAACCCTAGTTTAATTAATGCTTATGTCGATATAATATGCGGATACGACCAAGCGATGTAATATGAAGATTGTATTTCAATGTTTTAATAATAAAATGTGATGGAAACTGCTAAAGGGGACATGGATAAGAAATGGGGGATGAATTAATCCACAAAGAGGGAGGTGTCTAGGATAATGGCCAAGAGGGGGGTCAAAGGGGGAATTTCCCATGTATATTAATTAAACCCATTTTCATGAACTTGTGTATTGTATACAAACCTTCCCATTTATGATTGAGTGTTCCCAAAGCCAATAATTGAATACATGTAAGAGGGTGGGTGTGAGTGGTCACATCCTATAGTTATTGGGCACATGGGGGTTGAGTACAATCATCTTGGGGAAGAGTGTGAGTCAAGAAAGGCAATACAAAAGAGAGGGAATTCATATTGGGTGGGGGAGGAAGTGGGTAGCGGTCAAGTTTGTGCATGGGATGAAAGGAAGGGAGAAATAAAGAGATCGCAGAATGGGTGCATCCATGGAGGGAGTACTCTAGAGAACAATTGGAGTGAACTGGAGTTGGAGAACTGAAGAGCTAGGTTTTCATGCCTAAAGAGTGAACTTCTATTTGATTTACACTAAAACAACAAGTGTTTGTTGTTGGTTTGCTGATAGTTTTCCTAGTAGCGAGTTCCCTTGAGTTCCCAACTAAGAGATTCCCTGTTACATGTGCCAAAGAGACCATGATAAATGAATGGCACATTCCTTGGGATAAAGTTGATAAATGGATGGTACATCCCTTGGTTTATCCCTGATAAATGTATGCTACATCCCTTGGGTTATCCATGATAAACGAATGATGCATTCATTGGGTTGGGCAGGTCAAGAGGAAGAGAGATGGTAGAAAAAATGGGATGGACATAGGAGAATATCACTTGGGATATGAGTTTTATGAGATGCGAGTAGACTGTGAGAGACCACCCTCTTTTAAGGATTACTAGTCTTAGCTCGGGGGTGACTAGATGTTGAGATTTGGAACAATCATTCTATGGTTGGGTGGAATGTCCATCCCAAGAAACCGATTGCATGATTCTTGTTTAAAGATAAGTGTTTTATCTTGTTGCTGAGTTATTTACATGTGTTAGTGTTGTGCGTGAACTTTGCATAAATGAGAATGACTTATATTCTTTTGTAATGAGTGGTTTAGTTGCATTTCATGTTGATTATTAGCATGCTTTAGATGTATCTGTTTTATGGTTATAGACAATAGCTAAATTTGTTTTAACATTTGTAGTTGTAAGCTACAGGAAATCGACTAACGGTAAAATAATTACGTTAGTTAGCAGAAGTTTAATTTTTATGTGTATTCCACACCTATCATTCCTCGGTTGGGCTAGGGAATGATTACATTATGGTATCAGAGTCGTAATATTGAGATTTTTATGTGGTGTGGCCCAGCCTAGGTGTTGGGTAAGTTACAACTAAGTAATGAGATAGAGTGATACAAGTGCAAAAAGTTTGAACACATGGCCAAAGATTGTAGACTGAATGTTCCTCCAATGGAACCAAAGAAGAATATCAAAAGTCATAAACAAGAACCACAAAGGATATGGAGAAGAAAGAAAGATCAATTCAACATTGAAGAATGCTTGTTGGCTCTACAAGCGCAACACAAGAAAAGTGGGTGGTATGTTGACAATGATTGTTCGAAGCATATGACAGGTGACAAGAACAAGTTTCTAACCATAAAGAAGGAACAAGATGGATCAATTTCATTTGGAAATGATAAATCAACTAGAATAATAGGTATAGGCACAATCAAGCTTGGAATCAAAGATTCCAAGGAATAAAATGTTCTATTGGTCGAAGATATGAAGCACAATCTTCTAAGTGTTATTCAAATGTGTGATCGAGGACAAAAAAAATTGTTTGACTCAGAAAAATGTGTAATAAGAAAAGAAGGATCGAGCAAATTGGTTTCTATAGCTAAAAGAACCTCAAACAACATATATGGCCTGAATGAGATTGGAAAAGAAAAATGTTGTTTAGGAAAGGAAAATGAAATTTGGATCTGGCATAGAAGGATGGGTCACATAAAATTTAATAACCTTGTTAAAATTAGCAGAAAGGAAGCAATGAAATAAATTCCTGAAATCTCAAAGCCAACAAATACCCTATGTGAGCATTGACTACAAGGAAAATAAACCAGGACCAATTTTAAATCAAAAGAGTACCGCACGAAAAAACCATTGGATATTGTACACACTGATCTATGTGTACCTACAAGAATGAAGGGATTAAATGGAAAACAATACTTTATGCTACTTATTGATGAATACACAAGAATGATTGCAGTTTTATTACTCAAGAAGAATTCAGAGGCATTTGAGCACTTCCAGATATACAAAGAAATGGTTGAAACTTAAGATATGATAATGGAGGATAGTTTACATCAAAGGAGTTCATGGATTTATGTGGTGAACATGGAATAAAGAGACATTTCTCGGTAGCCAAGACACCTCAACAAAATGGAGTGGTCAAAAGGAAGAACAAAATAGTACAAGAAATGGAAAGAACCATGTTGAAAGATTCCAAGTTGAGCTAAGTGAAAGATTCTTTTGGGCACAAGCAACACATACAATAGTTCACATATTGAATAGTGGAATGCTCAAAATTTATAGTGATAAGACTCCCTATGAGTTATGGAAAGGAAGACTGGAAAATATGAACCATTTCAAAGTATTTGGAAGCAAATTCTATATCAAAAGAGAAGATGACAGGCTTGGAAAATTTGACTCTCGAGTTGATAAGGGAATACTAGTAGGGTATTCAAGAAAAATAAAAGCATATAAATGCTTTAGTCAAAGACTCAACATAATCGTGGAAAATATCAATGTAGTGATTGATGAGACAAGTGTATAGAAGGACAAAGAAGGAAGCAAAGAATTAGAAGAGAAGGATGACAAGGAAGACCTAAAAGAAGAAGAGTAGCCAAAATTAGAACAAGATGAATATGAGCAACATATACCTCCTAAGACACTTAGTCGATGAGTACATAAAAATCATCCACCAAAATAGATTTTTGGGAATATATATGTAGGAGTTGAAACTCAAAGAAGAATACTTTCACCTAAACAACAACACCTAACATTGTTATCTACAGTTGAACCCAACAGTTTTGTAGAGGCCAACAAGGATGAACATTGTATCAAGGCTATGGATGAAGAATTGCATCAGATAGATAAGAATGCCACATGGGAACTGGTTCCAAGATCGAAGAATAAGAACATGATCGGTACTAAGTGGGTTTTCCAAAACAAACTGAACGAGGATGGACATGTAACCAAAAACAAAGAAAGGTTAGTATGCAAAGGATATTCTCAAATTGAAGGTATATATTTTGAAGAGACCTTTTCCCTAGTTTCGAGGATGGAAGCAATCAGATTGATCTTAGCCTATGCATGTTATAAAAGAATCAAGGTATATCATATGGATGTTAAGTCATCCTTTCTTAATGGAGAATTATAATAATAAGTATACATCGAAAAACCATAAATATTTCTACTATCAGAAAATGAATATTATGTTTGCAGACTGAAGAAAGAATTATATGGACTCAAGCAGGCTCCTAGAGCATGGTATTTGATATTGGACATGTATCTACAACAAAAAGGATTCATGAAGGGAACTACAGACAACAATATCTACATAAAGGTGGATCAAGATAGTATATTGATAATCAAAGTTTATGTAGATGACATCATCTTTGGAAGTGATGATGACAGGATGAGTCAAAATTTTACCAAAGATATGCAAATTGAGTTCAAAATGTATTTTCTTGGTGAGTTGACTTTCTTTTTGGGATTATAGATGTGCCAGTGTGATAAAGGTATTTTCATCTCTCATACCAAGTATATCAAAGAAATTATAAAGAAGTTTGGAATGGAAGATTGCAAACCCATGAGTACTCATATGCAGATCAGTTGCAAGTTGAGCAAGGAAGATGAATATAAGGATGCATATTAGAGACTCTACAGATCAATGATTGGAATATTTCTCTACGTGACATCGTCAAGACCGGATGTGATGAAAGCAATTGGACGGGTTGCAATGTTTCAAGTAGCACCAAAAGAAACACATGTTATGGTAGTAAAAAGAATATTCAGATATCTCAAAGCAACAAAATATTTTGGATTATGGTATCCAAAAGGGAATGATCTATCCTTGGTAGCCTACATAGATGCAGATTGGGCAAGTATCATTGACGATAGACGAAGTACAATTTGAGCACATTTATACTTGGGTGAGTTTCTGGTATCATGGTTGAGCAATAAATAGTCATCAATATATTTTTCCACAACAGAAGAAAAATATATTGCGGAAACAAAATGTTGCACTCAAGTTCTCTGGATGAAGAAAACCTTGCAAGATATATAGGTCGAGTATGATGAACCAATTCCGATACTTTGTGATAACACCAATGCTATCAACATCTCTAAGAATCTAGTAATGCACTCCAAGATGAAGCACATTATGATCAAGTTTCACTTTCTATGGGAACATGTTACAGAGAAGAACATCAATATAGAGTACATTGGGACAAAATATTAGATTTCATATTTCTTCACCAAACGTTTTCCGAGGAAGAGATTTGAATATCTTTGGAAAAAACTTGGAGTAGTTTCTGTCCCACACTGATCCACATAGCATCAGACATAGTAAGACAGGGGGAGAGAAGTAGAAGACTTGAAGATTCCAAGTAAATAAGTTTTTTGAATTCTTTTCATATACATCAGGAATTTCAACAAGGAAACACCATGAAGATAAAGCATAGGCTTTTAGAAAGGGGGAACAACCCCAAGAAGAATTACTATTTTCCATTGATGACAAAGGGGTATAGAAAGACAATATGCATGGAAATGGATACAATATTGGATATATACATGGAGACAAGGGGAGAAATGGTCACAAGGGGAGCGATGATAAGAGGGGGAGCATGAGTGTTCCCATGCCATTGGTACTGCCATCAATGCCAAAGGGGGAGATTGTTGGACAATTGGTTTTAATTGATGTCAACAAGTAGTTGTTGTCATTGATGTCAACAGATGTGATGGGTGTATTTTGAGAAGTCTCCAAAGTGGTCCCCTTATGGCGTAGCTCTAAGCATGGCCCTCATGGGAAGATGCTTTGAAGAAGTCTATAAGAAGCCCTAGAGGTGTGGTTATGGAACCCGAAGTTGATCACGGAAAAATTGCATGAAGGACGGTGTGAATGTAGCCAACTCACTCATGTATAGATAGTCCTTGTCATACTATTTCCGGTGATAGGTGGTATGCCACGTGGTTCCTCATTGTTAAGGAGTTATGAGGTCATGAAGATGGAATCCCTGAATATTGGTTATGAAGCCCCTAAAAAGTTACAAGTCTTGGTCAAAGGGAAAAGTGGTTGTAACAAGAAATCCCTAAAGTAAGGAAATAATTTAGCTTGAAAAAGTATAAATACACCACAAGAAGACCTTCACAATAATATACACACAAGTTCAATGATTATCTATATTTCAAGTTTTTTTGGTAAATATTTTTGTGGTATATTTGAGGTAGTGAAGTATTAATACGTATAGTCTGAGGTAGTGAAGGAAAGTCAAAGAGACGCTAGCTTTCTAAGGTCATACATAAGTTTCAATAAAGAAATGCACATACATCTGTGAGTTATAGTGAAGGAAGGCACATAAATCCGCAAGTTGTAGTGAGGACAAGTCGTGGATCTGTGAAAATCCCTTAAAGACGAAATCATCTCTTGTTTGTTGAAGATGATTTGCATAGGTTGGTCTATAGGTCTATGATGATATGCTTCAAATATTCTTCATGAGAAAAGGTATGTCTTTTATATGTTTGTTTGAGGCTTGTATCATGGATGGCATGAAACATGCTTGAGGCATGTCTTGGACGCTCTTTTGGTATATGATTGCATATGGTTGAGGTTCATGGTTTGGTGTCATTTATACATGCTTTGGACATAACCTTGGTACATTGTGTATGGTTGTTATGGTTCAATGTTAGAGGCACATATTTATGATATTGTCTTGAGGCACATTCTTGTATATATTTGATGATATGGTATAGATACATGGTACATGATTAGCTACTCATAATTGATGTTATGGTATCTACAGATTAGCTATATGATTGATGCATGGTATGATACAGATTTTGTATAACACATGTTGATGATCATTTACAGGATTGATGGTACAATGATAGTGACATGTTGATGATAAATTGCGGGTTGATGTGACAGTGACAGACATAGATGATTTTAGGGGCTAAATTTTGCTCATGGGCTAATTTTCCATGGTTTTTCCAAAAATGAGATTCACTATTTTAAAAATGATTCGCTCAAATCTTATAGGATAAAATTATTTTTCCTTAAAAATTGCAATTTTTTTATAAAAACTATATACAATACTTAGAAATTTGAATATTTTTAAAAAAAATATCGCCAAACATTTATAGTTGACATATGAAGGATTAGTAATATTCACCAAGGTTTCTACATTTTAAAATAAATTTCCATCCTTAAAATCATCCCTGGTGACAGATTTGGATGACCGGTTGATTACAGGTTGATAATCAGAGATAGTGACAGTATCAGTGGTAGTGACAATTTTGTCTATATTTATATTTCAGGGTGGCAAGATAGGGAAAGGAAAGGGGGTCATAGCCTCCTTCTAGTTGGTTCTAGAGAACATAGGGAGTTGAAGCTTCCTTCAGGTTGGAGAATGAAAATCAGGGGGTTGTAGCCTCCTTCTAAATTGAGCCAAATAATTCAGGTAGTTGTAGATTCCTTCAGGTTGGAGCCTGTAAATAGGGGGTCATATCCCCCTTCCAGTTGTAGTTGGAGAATTGGGAAGTTGGTTGTTCCAATGAATGTATTCTTTTGATATATAAGAAAAGAGTTTTGTCGTTTTCTCCCATTAGGGTTTCCACATAAATATTGGTGTACTGTGTTTCTGTGGATGCCTACTATGCTCTATTGATTTATACTTCTCATGATATATTGATTATATACTATTGTTGATGATGATTACATATTGTGGTTAAAAGTGGTAATAAAGTGCTCATATTGATTTATCCCCCCTCTCGGTATTCCAACAATTGGTATTAGAGCAGGTCCTTCAAGAAACAAATTAACCACTAGAAGGAGATCATGGAATACACTAATATTGGAGCACCAAGGTTTGATGGACAAAAATATGCCTTTTGGAATAAAAATATGAAAACCTTTTTGTAGGCACAAGGATTTGATGTTTGGCAGCCAATACTAGAGGGATATGCAACTCCAGCCACTCCAACCAGTAGTAGATGAATATGTTCACATGGAAAGCACATTCAAATTGTGTCCTAAAAGATGTTTTATATCCTTGCACACTTATAAAAATTACATAGGGATACCCTGCATTATGAATCTACTACAATTGTTCTCTAACACATAATTTCACAAGTATTCTAAAATAATGGACAAATCACTAAAAATAGGCCACTTACTAAAAACACGTCACTACCAAAGGGTCAAATTTTGTTAATAAACCACTTTGTCCCAATTGTAGAGCCAAGTGAGTGAAAATTGAAAAGAACACACTTAGGTATGCATTTAAGTAGGGTGTCCATGGATTGGCATGCAGATTTATCAAAATGTATGTGAGCAATGAATCTAGTTAAAAACATGGATAATTTTTAGGATGGAAATTTATCTTAGAATGTAGAAACCTTGGCTAATATTACTATTCCTTAATATGAAAAGTATAAATGTTTGGTGATGTTTTTGTAAAAATATTCAAATTTCTAAGGATTTATATAGTTTCTATATAAATTGGGGTGATATCACTTTGAGAAAAAATGGAAATTAGCCAAAAAACAAATCTGGAAAAAGCATGGAAAATTAGCCCATTGGTGATATAAACCCCTAAAATTTTCCTTGATTGAAAACAAAATTGAAATGAACATACTTAAGTATACATTTATGTAGGGTAATGTATTTTAAATTAACATGTTTGGGTGTCCATGGATTGGCATGGAATACTCATCCATGATATTCACAACCTAGTTATGTTGGGTTCCCATACTACCTAGCATTGTCAGGGGTATATTCTCTCTCTTCTTTTCATACCATAAAAAATTTCCAAATATATCCAATAATTTTATTCAACATGTAACTAACAATGAGTTTACCATTAAGGGAAGATGGAGGTATGTTTTCAAAGAAGAAGGTCCTAATGAAGGTGTAAGACCTCAGGAGCTTAGATTGAGCGCACACACTTCCACTACAGTATAAATTACGTGGGAAGGATTCTTGGTGTGAATGAGGAGAAAATTTTTTTCATATAGGGGAGAGTTTGGGTTCCTTGGGTGCACAACGTGCCAAGGGATGACTCCACCCAAGTTGCCTTGCGACATAAGTCAGATGACATACAGTTTGCTGAAGGGTTAAGAGTAAGACTTGGGAGCTCCACCAAAAAAATGAATCGACTAAGGCATGGGGGGCGCACTTAGGAGAGTCAAATTGACTCACCTAAGGGGCACGCTCACCCAAGAGGATGATCCGGTTTGATGGATGGGGTGCATCGGCATGATGGGCGCATCATGTTTGGGTGCACTGGTCCCAAGGGGCACAACGATTGACTAGTGCATGAGTTAATTTAGGAAATCGAGTCGATGAAGGGACACAATGATTCTTTTGGAGAAGGGTTTGCAAATGGGCATGACACCCCCAAAGGATAAGATAGTTCGCTATGGTGACCTTTGGTGAGCCTATAAGAGAAAAAGGGTGCACAACCAAGGAAATAAATTTTTAATAAGACAAGGAGAACAAGAGAGCTCTGCAATTCTGAAATAGACGAAGAGAGGTAACTCCCTCAAGGAGCCAAGTCGCTCCACTTGGGAGGACTTGTGTTTCCTTGAGGTGGATTCTTTTGATAGAGTTGGGAGAACTTCTCTTGGGAAAATTTTGTCTAAGTCTGGAAATGCAGGTTTGTTGGAGGTATTATTGCACAAATTTTTGCTTAGGAAAAGGCAACTACAAGTGTCACTAGTGTGACACAACTAGGATTAATAACCATTGTCACCTTAGCAATTACTCCCCTCATTTTTGTGATGGATGATTCCACCTCAAGAGAGGATTCTGGGGTGACCTTAGGGAGATGGAGAGTGCAAGGAAAGAATTTGTAAAGGATCCTTCCTTTGGTTACTAGATGAGAGTTCCTAGGGTTTGGAGAAGGATAAATTTGGTAGAGGAGAGAGGCAGGTTGATCGATAAACTATAAAGCCAATGTTAGAACCAATATCCCAAGAGAAAAAATAATGAAATTAAACCCTCGAAGACTAGGGAATGCAACAAAAAACCTTGTCGTCCTAAAAATTGCATCAGACTATAAATTATATCAGCAAGAAAAGATAGTAAAAATTGCAAGAAATCACTGTCAAAATCAATAAATAAATATTGGAAATGAAATCCTTTCACTAGAAGATTAATCTCCATCATTTGAATAACAATATTGACAGTTAAATAGGTTGCAAAGTAAGTGTTATCAAAAAATTTATAGCAGTCCTAGATGGCTATAGCAAACATTTTCTACAACATGAAGTTTTCACTACAAAAATTAGAAAGTAAATATGCCAATTTGTAGCCCTTAATAAGTAGATTAATTTGCAATACTCAAACACATTTTCTGCGGTGAAAAAATAAGAAAAGAGAGTAAGAGAGAGGTTTTGTTTCTAATCTATTATTACAACATCAAGTAAACTTGTAATAAATGAAAGTATTTTAGCACTAAAATATAGCTTAGAGTGAGAGCAATTCATCCACAAATCCAATGACTTTAAGAGAGAAATATTCACATTTTTCAATGCAATGACTAGTGCCTGATCTATTGGGAAAATGGAGTCATAAAATTCACAAGAAAGTTAGGATGGAAATGGAAAAGAGACTTGAACCTTGAATCCAAACCCTTATGCACGTCACCTTTCCAAGTAACCTAGCTCAACAAATTAATGGGAAACTAGTTTCTAAACTCTAGGGGGATAGACCATCCTAACCCCTAGTTTTAAAACCATAGGCAAGAATGTTTTCAAGGGGATAAACAATCATAACCCTTGAAAATACCCTTGAATGATCTCACTTAAATCAGAAAATCATCTTGAAGGAGGCAATAGACAATCCTAACCCTCCTAGGGTTTTTCCAAGCAAGATAATCAAATCAAATTGTAGAAATTTATCATCAAACAAAAGAAAACCTGGAAATATCATTCACCAAGAGAAAACCTAGATCACAAGCCAATCCTCCAAATTGTAGTGATTTCACATCCAAGATGATTTTTCAAGAGAATACCTTCACAAAGAAAATCACATTACCCCATTTGTAAAAGAAAATAATAGGGATGGAATTTTTTGAGAGAGAGAATAATGTCTCAATGATGAATTATCCAAAATGAAGTGAGGATTGCCTCTATTTATAAAGGAAATCCAATCTCACTATATCCAAATTTACAATTAGATCCACTAATTTAGGTCCAAATTCATGTTTTTACATTGACTTTAACAAAAATGGTTTGACTTTTTCCCACATATGCTAAATAATGACAAACAATGACAAACTAGAGGAAATTGAGTCCCCAAAGTCTTATTCAAGGGTGGTCGTTGGGTGGCCTAGCCTCCAAAGGCTAGGGAATCATGTCCCATGGTGCCACTTCATCCTAATAGTCTACAAAGGGTGGGGTAAAAACCCACCAAATTACCAAATTCAAGCTTCCATGTCACATCGACCTCTCTAACTGTGACGTCAAGGTGATCTAGGCCAACATTCAAGCATAGAAGGGTGATGTCATGCATGGTTCATATTCTTGAGCCTCTTTCATGGGCCAATGGCATCATTAGGTATGCAACACTCATCATCAATTCCATCGAACATGTGGGCCATGACATCCATCTTGAGGGATTTCATGCCCCCATGGAGATCCAAAGTGCCTTAGTACCTCCATGAATGAGGTCACCAAGCAAGATCCTGCAAAGACAAACAAGGTATGCCCAAGTCTATGAATCATGCCAAGTAAATCAATCTTAATAAAAGATCCACCCAAGCAAGTACATTAATTTTTCCTTTAAAAATAAACACATTCTCAAAGACTTTATGCAATTTACCAAATTTAAATATGGGAGGGTTATCAAAAGGTCTTATTGGGTAAGCCAATTCACCAAGTAGAGGAGTGTTTCTTGGGTGAACCCTATCTAGGCCATGTGATGAATGTGAGGTGGATGAGGGAGAAACTTTTGGGCATGGGGTCATTGACATGCAAGGGTCTCATATGGTATCATTTCCATGGGTTCCTTGGTAGGGGGTGCGATACATACTTGAGTTACCTTTCGTTTGGGGCACAACCTTTTTCCAAGACCTATAATTTCCTTTTTATTTATTTTATTTAGATAGTTTGCAAGTCCCCTTTACAAGGTTTCTTGATTTTGTGAATTAAACATGTTTCCTTTCAAGTGGGATAGTTATAAGTCCTTTTCAAATAGGTGAGGTATTCATTCACACTAAGTACTTAGGGCAGGCACCTAGAAAGGTAGAGCTCAAGTTTTGGACTATGGATTTTGGGTCCCTTGTATCCCCGCCTTTGCATTTTGATCATGGTTTCTTTTTTATTTTTATTTATTTATTGACGCTAGCTGCAAAAACCTCTGGGCCTTTAGCCTCTTCTTCCCATTAGAGAATGAGGTATAAGCCCTTTTTGGGGTGCATGTAATCCAAAAACCCAAAATATGAGGATACAGAGAGGAATGAAGATGGAAAGTGACAAAATATGGTTAGGAGTGGCATGATGGCCCATCAAGAAGGACCCCCAGTAGAAGCCATTTCCTCGGGGTTGGAAAACTTACTAGAAACCCCAAGATAATCACCAAGGTGAAAAATGGTAAAAAGCATAACTTCTGAGAAAACATTTCATAATTAGAAAGAAACCTTTGAAACTTATCCAAGTGCCCTAAGTATTAAAACGATACTTACCATGAAATTTGACTAGTTACCCGATGAAGAAAGACTTGTCGCCCTCTGTGGATCAAGTCAGTGTGGTGGAAGCTTATTTGTTGGTGATGATGATAGTGAAGCATGGTGAAGAAGAGGGGATTTTTAGGATGTTCTTTCCATACAACTCTTGACACTCCATGTCTACAACTTGTGGGCCTTAGGACATCATCTAGTTAGTTAACACTAGGTTGGGGGGGTAACATGAGGCATGTGTGAGGTAGAACTGAAATATATGAAGCCTTCGAAAATGAAGAGATAGAGTCTATAGAAATTAAGAGACAACAAGTATGTGGTTGTAGGCATGTATGAGGTACACTTCAAGTGGATGTGGATACTGTTGTGATGGAGAGTCTTGGTGATGATCTGTGTATGAGTGTCTTGGTGAGGTGAGACAAGTCATTTGACTCCATCTATTTTAAACTAAAATGGTAGTGCTCATGTTGTAACTATTTCGTGATAACAAAGAGTTAGTCGAGTGTTAGGCATGGTTCGTGCCACCCACACTATATCTGTGTTTATATTTATTTTGTTCCATGGTTCTCTTGGTTTATCATGAATGTATACTTAAATATGACTAAGTTTTAAATCAGTTAAATAATGTTTAAGTATACAAGAGTTGCACTAGAGTAGGATTGTGACTCGTCCATAGCCTAGAATAGAGTATGGGTATGCTCTAGATGAATTCATTGCAAGTTTTGGAGAAGGGTTGGGGAGAACTTCACCACTATCTCGATGACATATGGTATCATAGAATATTTTTTGTAGATTTTGGATAAGGGTTGGGGATCTCTTCACCACTATCTCGACAATATATGGTATCATAGTAGTTTGGTGCTCTTCACCACTCTTGCAGTCATAATAGTTGTGGTGGGGCACACTTGTTGAGAAGGATGTTCATTGCGAAGTTGGTTTGGTGGGAATGTTTGCTGACTTGGTGAATGGTTCGATACAGTGAATTTTTTTATCATAGACTTTGCATCAGACTTATGGCATAGGTTCAGTTGACAATGTGGTGGGAAGGTTGAGCTGGGCGCACACCTTGTGAAGAATAAGAACAAATTTTGTGGTGAGATTAAGCACTTGGATAGGGTGGGTGTTTTTTATTACTCTCTCTTCATACTCTTGGGTTGACCCAGGTTCAGATATGAATAGGTTTCCAAAAAAACCCTCTAAAACTATCGCCCCTCCTGGTAAACCAGAAGGCAACACATCACACAGAATGTACTACACAGTCTCACCCAAGATAGTTCTATGGCTGACTGTAATTCTCAGGTACTTTCAGTCTAGGAAAGAGTGGGGATATGGGATTGTAACTGATCTTTCTCAAGCATTAAATTGATTACTCAATTCATTATTAGTAAGGTTCATTCATCTATTAAGTTTATGCATGCATTCTAGAAAATATAAATATAACAGATCTCACAGAATTATCCATTCATCCATTCATAGTATAACTACTTACAAAAGGTAAATATGAAATAAACACAACAAATAACACAAATGTTACCATGGTTCACCCCCTCCTGGGATATGTCCACAAATATCTATCTTCTTAGGATATTTTATTTAGATTTATAAAATATATGGCATCACTCACACTACAATTTCGATCATAAAATCACGAAACAGGTTCCACAATCCTTTATGAGGCTAACTAGATCACACCAGGCTCCTCATCCCATGATAGAACCCTCAAGATATAACCACTTGACTCTCCTACAACTCAAAAACTTACAAAATGATACCAGATCTTACAGTAGTTTTTCCAATTGAACATAACAAAGTTCAGGAACCTCGACCTAGATCTCCTAGGTACTTATTTATACTACTTTTCAACTTATCAACCATTACAATCTATTACAACAATCCTAACCATAGTGTGGTTAGGTTTTCCTGCATGTGTGCCTTGCATGCTTTCCTCCTTTGAGTGTGGCCTTTCCCCACATGTGTTGATTGTCTTGCCAGCTGTCTTTTTCCAAATTAAGCTTTACCTTCCAAAAATGGACTTTTCTTCGAAATTGGACTGTGCCCAACCAACCCCCAACATTGATATTTGGCTCATTCTGAGCCACCTAGGCAGTGTGCGCTCCCTAGACAACCTCTTCTAGGCTATGGAACCTATCTGGAAGTTCCCTTCCTCTTTCCTAGACCTGCACAACCTTTTCTGCAAGCACTTCTAATGCTTTCATTGTGATCTCCTCCTGGATCATCACTGCACACTCTGTCTGTGATTGCGCCATGTTTTCCTTATCCTCCTCCAACTGTGTGGTCATCTGCATGACTTTCTCTTGAAGGGGTTCCATCTACACCTGTCTTTCCTGCTTCTACATTTGCGCTACTTTAAACTTTTCTTGTAGCTTCTTCATATCTTGTGTTCCTTTCAGATGCTCTGTGATACTCATTTTCTTATGCCTCTGCTTGAGGTCTTGGATTGTTGCGCTTACTTTTCCTTATTCCTAGTACCAATTTTGGACCTGCTCTTCTTCCTCCAACGCTGTCCAAAGTTGCGCTTCTATGCCAAACAATCCTGCTCTGCATTGACTTGTTTTTCCATCTCATTGATTTGGCTTGCAACTTCCTATTTCCTCTGCTCCTTCACCTCTGGGGGAGTCGTGGGGTTGAGTTTTTATTTTAATTCCTCGATCTCTTGCATGTAGCTATCGATTGTCTTTGTGATGAGGTTGATCTCCTCCTCTTCACTTATTTCTTCTGTTTGCACACTGTCATGGATACGATTATACACCGTTGTTAGACCTTGTTCTATTCTGTTTGCATGTTATTTTTCCTCCTTGGTTTCGATCTTGACCTGCTCGACTACAAGCTCTAAGGATTCCTTTCCATTCTTCCTATGCTACAATTATGATGTGTCTGATCTTGCACACGACTGCACCTTCTACGTGACACTGACCTGAATCTTTTACAGTTCCTTAGTTAGTATTCTTTCCATTACCAACTCTACCTGCACCAGATCCTTTAGTGGTGCCTAGGATATGGCTTCATCCATCTGCAACATGTTGGATGTAACTTGAAAGTTTGGGCTCGCATGCGCTATGGTTTGGATGGTATCTTTCTCGCTTGGCATGACCCTTTCCTCTGCTTCCGTTGTTGCGGGGAAGGACTTTGTTCCCCTTTCAAGCTTGTTCACTACTCTCATCTTCTCTAGGACCTACCTTATGTTGGACAACTCATCTTGAATTTAGCCTCTTTGGTGTTGGGCGTCTTCGAACTCCTCAGCTATGCATTCCTGTAATTTTTCTTCCATAAGGTCAGCGTCATCCTTAGTAATCATGTACTTTTCCAGTTTCTTGTGTGCCTTGGCCTTCTTGCATGACCCCCTTGTATGTATGATTGACCGCTTGGGTTTGCCTGTTTCCTATGGGGTGGTTGTTGAGGGGGTTTCTTGTGTCTTTGTATCCCCCATTCCTTGTTCTCCTAGTGTTGGGACATTGATCTTTTTTCCTTCCCATGCATATTTCTTTGGTGCACTCCCCTTCTTCTACTACATTGACTTTTGAATTGGATTCAACGTTTTGGTCGCAACACTGTCTCCTGCAGGTGTCTTAGATCCTCTTTCTTCTACCTCCTTTCTTGTGAGAACTTCCCTAGCAATGACTGTGATCTTCCAGTCATATTTCCAACCACGCATTGCCATTTATACATCTTCTCCATTGATGCAGTATCAGAGTTGCAACCATTCCTTGGTTGGATCTCTTCACACCTCTATCCACATGGTGTGGTGCATGGATCTGAAGTTTGAAATACATTGGCATCGTGTGGAAAACTCTGGAGTGATCCCCCATGTGTTTTCAATGCTTTCATGGACGTCTCTGAAGTACCGTGCAAAGGTACTTGTGTTGCCACTTCTTCTTTTGGGGTCCGAAGTGCTCCCCATTGAGGTATACCGCGCTGCACGACAATGACCTATCCTATCGTAAAAGTAAGAATATGGTGGCTCACTCCACCTGACTAATCCTTTCAGAATAAAAAACCAATAATAATGAAATTCCATCCCAAAGTCCTACATGTCTTTGCAGTCATCGAGGAACAGGTTCAATAGATAAGGATCCTGGCTAAGCATGGTGCCATTGGCGCATTGTGCTAAAATAGCAACTACCCCTACAGGGAATTCCTCCTTACGACACTTTCTTAGCATCTTGCATGACATAATATTTGTGGCCATTCTTGTGGTTGTGTCGCTTATTCTTTTTATGATTATACCATGCGAGCCCCTCTCCGTGTCGTAGGTTTTCTTCATCTCCTTGACAAGCACTTTCTCATTTGTTTTATCATCTAGGTATTGCACACAACTCTCTCCTATAGACGATAGACCTGTGATGAAGGAAATCAACTCGATGTCAATTGAGATGGGTTCCTCCAGCCATAAGAAGACTCCATGGAGGACCACCATTAACTTCTTGACGCAGTTGTTTACCTCCTTCCCCCTGCCAAAATGGGGAATTTCCACCAAGTTGAGGATGCCTGTGTTGGCCAAACCGACTTCCCATGGTTTTGGTTGCAGTATAGGGTCTCCAAAGGGTCATGTACTTATGTTTTCCATGTATACCTACTACGCAAATTCAGGGAATTTTCCAGCGTCGGCCACATCATGGTCCGAAGAATTTAGCTTCTCCAAGCAACCCCATAGTGTTGTTGGGGCATGTACTCCCTCTAGGATGCATGATAGTATGAGTGTTGTGTTGGTATGGTTGTGCAGGGACAAAACCATGGGATTTTTCCCTTTCTTCTGGATAATGAGTTAGAGGTCCCAGCCTCTGCTTTCCTTTGCTCTGCGCCCAAGTCTGGCTGCCTAGTCAAATATTCAACCAACCCTTCCTACTAATACGCAGACCCTGATTTAGGTTGTGGTACATTGACGAAGGCATCTCATACATTGTTGCATTCTGAGTATGCTGCACAACTGATGTATACACAACATTTTGTTTGAGGATCTCCTGTTTGGCCTCCTTGAATGTCTCATTTTCTTTCTGCACATCAAATGGCTTCCGTGGTTTGGATTCTTCTTAACCCATTGGTGTGGTGCTTGATCATGTCTCACTGCATCAGTTCCTGTCTTAGATCCTCCACACGTGACTATGTTGATGTTCCTCCCATCATCTCTGGCTTCTGCAGAAATCCACTATACATTCTGATTGTTCTGATTTCTCTTTTCTTGAATCTTCTCCAATAATGTTGGACAATCCTCTGTATCATCATTTGTTATGCGACAGTACATGCATGTCGCAGGTGGAAGTGGACATTCCCTTGCATAATTTCCTGGCTGTTGGTAGTTATGACACACTATTGGACCTCTATCTCTTCCAAATCCTCCTCTACCTCGTCCTCCACCTATGTATCCACCTTGATCTCCTCGTGGTGTGTTGTACCGAGGTACTTGATTATATTGTGATGGGTTATATTGTGGTTGCGCATTGTTATATTGAGGTACTACAGATGCACAGTGTTGTACTGTTGTTGCACGTTAATGTATGGAGGTGGTACATGGTTGAAATGTGGTGTAGCTTTCCCTATCATCGTTTATGCTTGCAAGCTATATACATCTGAAGTTATTTCCCTCATCAAATCCATTTTCCTACAATCTTTGTCATCATTACCCACTGATTTGCAAAAACTGCAGTATGAATTCTTGGGTACTGTCTGGCACTTCTGCATCATTTGAAAATGATATGGATCATGCATGTGTGTTTTACAGATCTCACACCATGGTCCTCCTGTTGGAAAAGGGTTTGGTAGCCCTATTTCCATGTACTGCGTGAAAGTTGAGCACTCATTCTTGTAGTGTCCTTCTATCCTGCATGTGTTACACCAAACAAATTATCTTTTTTCTTCTCCCTTAATCTAGTTCAATTGAAATGTGAGGTTGTTTAGATCCTCCTTTAGCTCTTATATTGTTGGATCTTTCTTCTGATACTAGTTCTCTTCCATTTGTAAGGCTTCTTGCAGAGCCTCTGCCTGAGTTTGAAACTTCTGCTGCCTCAAAGGGTATTTCAAATGTGGTAGCAGTGAATTCACAAAGAGATGTCTATGTTGCATGTCAGTCATGACATAATTCAATTTTCTCTTCAACCTTTTGAACCTCTGATCATTCTCCCAAATAGTCTCACCTGGTTTCTACCTGATTTCAATCATATCATTCATGTACTAATATTTTGAGCTAGGATTCTGAAATTCATTTATCAACAACTTATTCACATCTACAATAGTTTGTGTTGTTCCTGATGGACTGTTTACAGCTAGACTCATGTACCAATCCAGTGCGCGGTCACTTAGCGTGATAGCTAATTTTGAAAGTTTTGTATCCTAATCTGTAATCTATTTTTCTTCCCAGATCTTCTCACAGATGAATAAGTTCTTTTCTGGATCTATTGATGCCTCTCCCTTAGATTCTAGTAAGCTGATGGTGGGATCATGTCCTGCCATCTTGAACTGTGATGAACTACTACCTCCACGTGATGTATATACTTGACTACTACTTCCTGAACTGTCTCCTCCAGTTGTTTCTCCTTGTTTAGATGTATTTCTTGCACTAAAATCCAGTTGTCTAAACGATGGTGTTCTTCCTGGTGTATTAGTCGCACATGGGGTTATGGATTCCACACTGACACTGAAATGAATGGGATTTCTACCTTTTGTTCCTGCCCTTGGACCTCCTATCTTCCTTTTATATGTTGCACGCATGATTTCCTCAATATCTTCCACAGCACAAAGATCCTCTACCTCTTCTTCATCACATTCCAAGCCCTCCATATTTGTTATGGCTCTCTTATTATTATTCATTCTATATTGGTACGGTACTCCACTGTGTGCCTTTCCATATGTTTCCACGATCTTCTTGATTTGATATTCCTCCATCATGATTGGGTCCATGGCCTCCTTATTCTTTCCCTTATCCATCTCTCCCTCCATTTTTCCATCTTATGTCAGTGCTTCCCCACCTTCCCCATGAACGAAGGGAAGTTTAGTTGTCTGATGCCATAGTCATTACACCTTTGTTATACAATAAGATATTGATTGAAGTGTATAACAATATGATATACCTACCTATAGGTCCTCTCAAAAACTCTTGCTATGTTGCACTGTAAAAATTCACGGTATCTACTGCAAATTATGTGATAAACTAGGAAACAATATTGTCTAACTAGAAATCTACTGCGTGCATGAATTTGTTGTTAACTTGTTGTAAATGCACGATCTCGAAATAATTCCACTCGATCTTTCTAATTCAATTTGTAGGGTGGTTGTCTTTCAGTCTCAATAGCCAATTTTGCAACACATGCGGGAAATCATAGAAAAATACCTCATGCAAGTCGCTAAACACGTACATGTCCAGATATTTGTGCGGCGTTATATTAGGGTTTTTATTATATTTTTGTACAAACTCAAGCTCCTTTTTTTTCAACCAGCTTTAAATCTCCACCTTCGTCAGATTCCACGGTCTGAACATTCCCTTCTATACTTTCATTTTCCATGTGACTCTTTCACGGATCCCACTCACCCAATCTCATGCAATTCCAGCTAGAAACAAAACCATTTGTTTCTTATTACTCTCTCTTCCTACTCTTGGGCTGACCCAGGTTCAGATTTGAACAAGTTTACAAAAAAATCCTCTAAAACTATTAGCCCTCCTTGTAAACCAGAAGGCAACAAAACACACAAAATGTACTACACAGTCTCATCCGAGATAGTTCTATGTCTCAAAAATGAAAAAAATTGTTGGTAATTACTCTCTCTTCATACTCTTGGGTTGATCCAGGTTCATATCTGAACAGGTTTCCAACAAAACCCTCTAAAACTATCGAGCCTCCTGGAAAACCAGAAGGGAACACAACACACAGAATGTACTGCGCAGTCTCACTCGAGATAGTTCTATGGATGACTGCAATGCTCAGGTGCCTGCAGTCTAGGAAATAGTGGGGATCTAGGATTGTAACTGATCTTTCTCAAGCCTTAAACTGATTACTCAATTTATTATTATTAATTTTCATTCACCTGTTAAGTCTATGCATGGATTCTAGTAGATCTAACATATAAAAAATCTCACTGAATTATCCATTCATCCATTCATAGTCTAACTACTTACATAAGGTAAATATGCAATAAACACAACACATAACACAAATGTTATCGTGGTTCACCTCCTCTTGGGATACGTTCACAAAGATCTATCTTCTTAGGATCTTTTATTTAGATTTCTACAATATATGGCACCGTGTGCACTACAATTTTGATCATACAATCACGAAACAAGTTCCACAATCCTCTATGAGGCTGACTAGATCATAGAAATCTCCTTATCCTACGATATAACCCTCAATATATAACCACTTGAATCTCCTACATCTCAAAATCTTACAAAATGATACCAAATCTTACAGTAGTTCTTCCCGTTGAACATAAAAAAGTTTAGGAACCTCGACCTAGACCTCCTAGGTACTTATTTATACTACTTTTAAGTTTATCAACCATTACAATCTCTTACAAAAACCATAACCCTAGCATGGTTAGGTTTTCCTACATGTGCGGCTTGCATGCTTTCCTCCTTTGCATGCGGCCTTTCCCTGCACATGTTTCTTTTCTTGCCAGCTATCTTTTTCCAAATTAATATTTACCTTCCAAAAATGGACTTTTCCTCAAAATTGGCCTGCGCCCAACAATGGGTGACATAGAAATCATCGCATAGTTCATCACATAACTTGTTGTAGACTTGATTACATAGGAAAAAATGATTGGTTTGATTTGTGACAGAGGTCAGTGAAAAAACTTGTTGTGCACACCTTGGAGAGACCAAGCAGAGAGTTCGTTGAGTGAACTGAGCACTTGGACAAGGAATTTGAGTGCAAGATCATTGCACGATTTGTAGCAGATCTAACCACAAAACTGATTGTAAAAGAGAAATGCATAGGGTAATTACAGAAGTGATTGCAAGGGGGAGAAGTTATGGGTTGTATCGAGGTGAAGCACTTGGGTGCGTTGGATGACCTAGGATGACCTAGAGTAGCTCCACAATAGGAAGTTCATTGGGCATGCTTCCATCGTGATTTATTTATGCCATGCATTGTCAAGAAAAAAAAAAGAGTTGAGGTAGGTTGTTATATGAATAGGCCTCAACCTTCGGATGAGATGACTCTTCACAGAGTCACAAGAATCGGTTAAAAAAAATATGACTTGACATTCAGGCGGTGGATGCATGGTGCCATGAAGCAAAAGTAGTCAAAGTGTGGACATGGAAATATATTGGAGATGAGTTTGATCAGTTACATGCAAAGTTTTCCTTGAAGCAAAAGAAGTCAAGGTGCGGAGATGGAAATACAATGGAGATGATTTTTGTTAGTTGCATGAAAAGTTTAGGACTTAGATGGATTTATGAAGTGGAAATATGAACTCAACCTTTTATTGTAGTGAAGGTCTTACAGATTTTTGGAGTTGGGGAAAATGATTGAGGGGAGTTCATGCAAAGAGTCAGTTTCTTATGAAAGTGAAGGTCCAAGGCGACATATTTAGAACATGGTTGCAATGAATGATGTTGTTGGAAAGGCATGTTTGGCTTGAGTTCTTGCATTTTCGTAGTGTTGCAATGCATTCTATGAAGGGAAGAAGGATGACTTGGTGGTTCAAGTGCATTTTGTTTCCTCAAGGAAAACTAACAGACTTGAGGGTGAATCAAATGGTGCAGATTCAAAGAAGTCTTGTAACAATTTGGGATGCCTTGGTTGGGTGAAAATGTGAAGAGATTGGGGTGACCTGCTTGGACGAGTCCTGTGGTATACTTAGGCATATTTGGATGCATATGTGGAGGAGGCTTAAGGAATTTTCCTAACTCTTTGATGAGGTCTATTGGATAGGTCGTTGTGGTGAAGTTGGTGGTGATGTTAGGACATGCCGATTTTGATACGATGGGTGACGCACCCTGGTTCATGGTGCCTTAGACAGATTTGTTGAGTTAGGGGGTGACTTGGCGAGTCGCGATGATAGTGTCATAGTTTTTGTTATCACATATTCTTGCAAGGGGATGTTTTTCCTTTGAATTTGTCCATTGTGTGACTAGATGCAAAAGAAGGGGTTTAAAAAACCCACAAATGTGTTTTATCCAAGTTCGTCGACCATGACCAAGCTTTTTTTTCAATGGCGGGGATTCCCTACAGGAAGGATAGATCGGCGATCTGCGGAAATCGGGACTCCAAAGGTGGTTAAAACTGTTTATCAAAGTCCCGAAGTGCAAAGTCTTGAAATCTCAAGTCCTGATGTGCCGATTGTCGAAATGTCAAAGTCCCAAAACTCGAGATTTGTGGGAGTCGTCTGATCCAGTGGGAACAGGTGGGAGTTGATTAAACAATTTCACGAAATCGGGTTTCGAGGGTTTTGAAGTGAGCCAAAAGAAATTGTCACGAGTCATGAGATTACGAAATAGATCTGGGCCATTCAAACTAGTGGAGCACGTGGTGCCTGATCGATGATTTCGCGATTTTGTGGATCTGGAAATCTGAAGACAAGAGTATGGAAGCTCCAGATAAGCGAAGTCCCGAAATGCCTTGGGAAGTTTGGGCCCATGGTCATAGCCCGTGGTCATATGGGAGTAAATCCATAAAGAAAGGGAAAGTACCTGTCAAGCAACAAGCGACTAAGATTGTTCGAGCAATTGATCATGGCCATCAAGTTCAAAGAAAATCCGACCGTCGATCCAGAGGGGTCATTTTCACGATTTTGAGCATTGGGATTTTTGAAATCAAGGGGGGTGCAAACTTCTAAAATGAGAGATCCCGATATTTCATGTGGAATAAGAATGAGGTCATGGCCTGAGGTCACGTGGGGCAATGAAAAGGAGCTGCACAAAAGATCAAATTGCCTGAGTCGGTCATAGAGAAGGATTTGCGTGATGTCGAGGTGCCAGAATTGACTCGAAGGAGTCGTAAGCTTACCCGGTACATTCATGGGCATCAGGCCTCACCCTGATCTCGATGTAGTTAGATAATGGAAATATGGGATGTAGTTGAAACCTTGTTTCACCCCATAAATGGAAAGCATGGAAGCGCCAGTCGTGGAGGCAGGCTGTTAACCCGAGGTCTCCCTGTCAATGAATTTTCCTACAAAACCCATACTGATATGAGATCGCGTCTGACAGAAGAATGAAAGTGTAGTCTGATAGAGGAAGATGTAGACACCAAGCCTTGAATACAGTTACCAGAGCATGCTTCTATAGGTGGGCAAGTTTCTTTGAGTATATATACTCAATTTTTATATTTTGTAATGGTGGATGGTAGAGAAAAGCTCCCGATTTGTAAAGTTTTAATGAACACTCTGGTTCTCTAGTTATGCTTTGTAATCTAAGATTTCTTGTTTAATGAAAGTCAACTTTCCTTACTACATCTTATTTGCCTTTGATACTGAAAGAGTTCATGATTGAATGATTCACTTGAATTATTATGACTACATTATAATGAATGTTTGATTATAGTGTTGTTGTAATTCATTTCAGTTTCTTTGAGATTTAAATTTGAGAAGTTCTTGTGTTTAAGGTTTTCCTCTTTGGGCTGTTGGAAGACCTACTGTCCTTAGCATACCTCTACATTTCCTCACTAAGTATTCCTCCTACTCACCCTTACTACAAGTTACTGACTGAAGTTAGATCAAGACCTCACCTATCTGTGCATGCTAGCCTAGTTTTCTGAGTTAAGACGATACTTTCCTGAGACTATGCCCATTTGACCCTTTATAACCAACCTGTGACACAAAACTATGATGGGTACTGGGCTTATCTTCGATGCAATATGGAGGTGACTTCTGGTGCTAATATTTCTTGCGTTGTTGTTGGGGACGAATTGAATATTTTCCCTAGGTAGAATGAAAACGAACTTTTGATTCTGAAGGTGCATCAGAGTTCAGAACCTTTGAAGATTGTACTTTCACCTGGCGAATCCACTGACGCAACTCCACTATTTCGGTGTGGCTACCTATGGCTACAACTATATCCCCTAGGAAAACACAAGGATCATATCTGGTCTTTGACGGTGAACAAAGACCAGACACACTCATTTTGCATATCATTCACCTGGTGACTTCATGATTAAAGGATCGATTGGCGACTCTACTAGTTCGAAATGGACAAAATACTGGCTCAGAGGTTTGCTCCTTTTAATTTTTCTATTGTTCATGGCTTTCCTAATGTTGTCCCTACTGTGGATGAATGGGATGATTATTTGCCCATATTTAGAGAGCGTAAAGAGGACAACCCTGCTCGACATCTCTATGAGTTTCATGAACTCATGCTTTAGTGGGAGATACATCATGAGGATGTTTTAATGAAGATGTTCATGTTCTCATTGGATGAAGATCCCCATGAGTGGTATCAATCCTTGCCCCCTGCCAGGATCTCCTCCCTGGAATAGTTTCATGCAACCTTTAATAAGCATTGTCAAAGGTATTATTCCTCTGAGTTAATCTGTCATAATTGTTGTGAGGGATGTGAAGGCCATGATCAATATATGACCGTGGCTAATGAAGGATATGATGATGCGGACCATGAGGGAGATGAAGATGCTTTGGGTGAAGTAATGGAGCTGGTAAAATATCTCTCTGCCAAACTAGAAAGGTTGGAATATGAAGAAAGTGTAGAGGATTTTCCAGTCCTTGAAGCAGATGTTCTTGATATCCCTACCGATGATGATAGCGTTGAAGTTTTCATAGATGTAGAGGCCTTGCATTCTGCCGCTGACATGCCTATTGTCCCAATCTTTGATGATTATTCATATGAGGAGAAACATAGCCCCACATCATAGTTTGTTGACCAAAGGAGCCTCCAACCTGTATACGACAACTACAAATCATATTCTAAGCTAGATATGCAGGATCTCCAAGAACAGACTGCAGAGTCGTATCCTCTGTTCAATAATGAAGAATATTACGAGGAAATCAGCCATCCTAAACCTGTAGAAAACGTTGAGCAACAGACTGAAGAGAAGAGCTTTCCCATAGGCCATGTTTATGATGATGATGAATCTGACCCTTGGGAGAGCCATGAAGGAGAACTAGAGGAGCAGCAAAAGGGGCAGTTTATCTCCGTTCCAGAGCCTATCAGTAAGAAACCATCGCCTGGGACCAGTCAACCTACATCTATTGTTCACCCACCTATGCATGCTAGAGATTTTTAGCCATGTGTGATCAGTTGTGTAGCAGAGAAGGCTGTATGTTACAAATTTTCCAGAATTTGCTGCATGGCCTATGGGCCTGTGAAGGAATACATGGAGTTGTATTTCCTTCATGGTTTGAAGCCGCCCAACTTCATCCTAACCTTAGCATTAGGAGAAAAGTTGAATAATGTAACCGTTCTATTGTCACGGTTGGATTATCTGTTATCAAGCAACAATAGAGTGAAGGAGCTTCTAGTTAGGAACTTACTTGAATGGCTATGGTGGAAGTTTGATTTCACCTAGAACTATGTAAAAGTCAATGAATTTAGGACTGTACATAAATAATCTCCTTGGAGCATGTGTGTTTATTTATGTTTTTACTTATCGTCTTGTACTCCTTAGCAGGGTGTTTTGAGCTTGACTCCATAGCCCAATAGAAGGCGACTATAATTGCAAAAGGAGATCTTAGAGCCTTGCAGGGAGGACTCTATCCCCCATTGAGCCTAATGTTATCACATATTCTTGCAAGGGGATGTTTTTACTTTGAAGTTGGCCATTGGGTGGCTAGATGCGAAAGAAGGGGTTTAAAAAACCCACAAATGTGTTTTATCCAAGGTCATCGGCCGCGACCAAGCTTATTTTTCAACGACAGAGATTCCCTGCAGGCAGGATAGATCAGCGGTCCACGAAAATCGGGACTCCAAAGGTGGTTTAACGTGTTTATTAAAGTCCTAAAGTGCCGAGTCCCGAAATGTCGAGTCATGATGTGCCGATTGCCGAAATACCAAAGTCCCAAAACCCAAGATTTGTGGGAGTCGTTTGATCCAGTGGGAACAAGTAGCAGTTGATTAAACGATTTCGCGGAATCAGGTTTCTGGGGTTTTGAAGTGAGCCACAAGAAATTGTGGCGAGTCGCGAGATTGTGAAATAGATTTGGGTCGTTCAAACTATTGGAGCACGTAGCACATGATCGACAATTTCACAGTTTCATGGATGGGGAAGTCTGAAGACAAGAGTATGGAAGGTCCCAGTAAGCGAAGTCCTAAAACTCCTTGGGAAGTTTGGGCCCATGGTCATAGCCCACGGTCATATGGGAGTAGAGCCATAAATAAAGGGAAAGCACTTGTCGAGTAACAAGTGGTTGATATTGTTCTAGGAAATCATCCTGACCGTGAAGTTCAAAGAAAATCTGACCGTCGATCTAGAGGGGCCTTTTTCGTGATTTCGAGCATCAGGATTTTTGAAATCAAGGGGGGTGAAAACTATCGAAATGCGAGATCCTGATATTTCATGTGGAATAAGCATGAGGTCATGTCCTGAGGTCGCATGGGGCGATGAAAAGGAGTTGTGCAAAATATCAAAGTGCCCGAGTCAGTCACAGAGAAGGATCTACATGGCCTCGAGGTGCCATAATTGACTCGAATGAGTCGTAAGCTCACCCGGGACATTCATGGGCGTCAAGCCTCACCCTGATCTCGATGCACTTAGTTAATGGAAATAGGGGAGGTAGTTGAAACCTCATTTCACCCCGTAAATGGAAAGCATGGAAGCACCAGCTGTGGAGGCAGGCTGTTAACCCGAGGTCTCCCTGTCAATGAATTTTCCTGCAAAACCCATACTTATCTGAGATCGCGTCTGACAAAAGAATCCAAGTGTGGTCTTACAGAGGAAGATGCAAATGCCAAGCCTTGAATACATTGAACAAAGTGTGCTTCTTTAGGGGGTGATTTTCTTTGAGTATATATACTCAGTTTTTATATTTTGTAATGGTGGGTGGTAGAGAAAAGCTCCCAATTTGTAAAGTTTTAATGAACACTCAGGTTCTTTGATTATGCTTTGTAATATGAGATTTCTTGTTTAATGAAAGTCATCTGTCCTTACTACATCTTGTTTTCCTTTGATACTAAAAGAGTTCATGATTGACTRATTCACTTGAATTATTGTGACTGCATTATAATGAATGTTTGATTATAGTGTTGTTGCAATTCCTTTCAGTTTCTTTAAGATTTAAATTCGAGAAGTTCTTGCATTTAAGTTTTTCCTCTTTAGGTTGTTGTAAGACCTGATGTCCTCAGAAGACCTCTACATTTCCTTGCTAAGTCTTCCTCCTACTCACCCTTACTACAACTTACTGACTGAAGTTAGATCAAGACCTCACCTATATGTGCAGGCCAGCCCAGTTTTATGAGTTAAATCGATACTTTCCTGAGACTGCGCCCATTTGAACCTTTATAACCAACCCGTGACATAMAAATCTCATGGGTATTKTGATTACCTTCGATGAAATCTAGAAGTGACTTCTGGTGCTAACAGTTTAGACGCTTCAAATAGGTGCAAGGAAGTTCGTTCTAGGAGAAAGATGGAGTTAGAAAATGAGTCAACCAAGAATTATTGGTAGTCAATCTGAATGGKAATAACATAGACCAAGTGACTTGGGTGGTGTTTGATCTCCTTTGGTATGGGACATTGGATGAGACAGAGCACACCTTGGTGACTTGTGGATGATTGTGTGATGATTTAGAGATCCGACGAGGATCATTGGTTGGATTTGGTAGAGTATTGGTTTGAACATGCCTAAGGCATGGAAGTTCTTTGAAGTGACTCATTCTACTTTGAGCACTTTGGACATTTTGTTTGGGCGTTTGAGGAGTGTAGGAATGTTGGTCACACTCATCACAAATGCTGATTTTGATTGACGTGACTTTATGAAAGGAGACAAAGTGAGGAATTTCCTTCATTTGGAGGATTGTGTAGATAGGAATATTGGAGCATGAAGAGATTGGGCATGGGTGTTTCTCTTGATTTAGGAAGCATGCTTGAGGGTGAAGATTAACCATTCCAAGGCATAGAGAGGTAGATGTAGTAACATGGTTGGGTGAAAAAGTAGTGAGGAAAAGACAATATGGACGTTTACTTCACATGGTGCAAGGAATGACTAATTGTGCCATCAGGTGGATAGTGGAGTCAAGTTGTAATAGAATACTTTGTTTCATGATGACTCCATAGTAAAACAAGGTGAGGGGAAAAATTTCCCTGTTATGATATCGTTGTGAAGATGGATCAAATTACATAAGGATGTTAAAGTACAGATGCACCAGTAGGTTCCAATTGAAACACTTAGACATTGTGGAGGATCTCCTTGATGAAGATCGGGCAATGGCAACAATGGTGAGGAAAGGACAGACACTTGCCTTAGTCTTTGGAGTTGGATGAAGTGACAAATGTGTGGACATAAAAGACTAAGTTTGGGCATGAGGAATTATATTCTCACGAGTTGGGTGTGAAGATTATATTAGCTATCCAATCAGTCCAAGGCATGGGGGCTAGCATTGTGCAGAGACATGACAGAGTTTGGTTGAAGTATGATTGTAGCTTAGAGTCACGAGAAGTTCAACACTTAAACATTTTTGAAGTTTTGGTTGAGGTTGCAACAATAGTTAAGGAGGAAACAACAATGAAATGGAGGGGGATCATCGCAACATGGTAGTGGCATCTTAGACATTGTGAATAGCATTGGGAAGGATAAATATTTCCATCATTGTGGATAGTTTGGTTGCACACAACTTTTGTAGAGGGAAGTGTGGATGGTTTTTGATTGGCATGAAACTTGGGGTTTCCAACATAATTAGTTGCAGTGGAGGAACGAGTTTGGGTAAAGACTTGGAGATGACAGATTTTGTGGATGTTGTCGGGGAAGACAACGAATTGAGGTGGGGGAGGATGTAAGGCCTCAAGATCTTATCGGGTGGGTATGATGCTCGGTGTGAATGAGGATATGGAATTCTTCATATAGGGGAGATTTGGGGTTCCTTGGGCACGCGACATGCCAAGGGGAGACTCCACCCAAGTTTCCTTGTGATGCAAGTCAGATGAAAGATGGTTTGATTAAGGGTTGAGAGCAATGTTTGGGCACTCCACCAAACAAATGAATCAAACAAGGCATGGGGGGCGCACTTAGCAGAGTCATACCAACTCACCTAAGGGGTACGTACACCCAAGAGGATGAGTCAGTTTGAAGGATGGGGAACGTCATCATGAGGGGCACACCAAGGTTGGGTGCACCTGTCCCAAGGGGCATGATGGTTGACAAGTGCATGGGTTTTTTTCGACGACCACGTCTATGAAGGGGTACGACGATTCATTTGGACATGGGTTCATGAAGGGCTGTGACACCACCAAAGGATGCGATGGTGACCTTTGGAGAGCCTATAAGAGAAAAAGAGCATGCAACAAATGAAGGAAAGTCTTGACAAGACAAGGAGAACAAGAGATCTCTATGATTCTGAGGTAGAGGAAGGGAGGAAACTCCCTAAAGGATCCAAGTCGCTCTTCTTGGGAGGACTTGTGATGCCTTGTTGAGGTGGATTCGTTGGATAGAGTTGGGTGAAGTTCTCTTGGGTAGATTTTGGTTAAGTTTGGAAACTGTTGGGTATATGTTATATTCTTTGCACGACTAGATACAATGTCTACTATGTTGCACCAGGCACGCAAGGGAGTTTAAGAGGGGTGGGCGTTAGCCCCCCCCCCCCAATTTTTTTTCCTTAGGAAACATGTCTCCTTTTTTTCCTTGTTTTTCATGTCGCCTCAATTTTTGTGTCCATTGTTGGGTGGTTTTTTAGCACATGGTTTTTTGTCGATGGTTTTCTATTTTCGGTTAAGGAATTATGGTTTTTGACTAATCCAATTCATTGGATCAGGGCTTTGGATGCCATTGGATCCTATATGTATATTTTATTGTAAACAATGTATAAGGTGAATGAATATAGAATATGATGGTTTTCCTGGTTTGGGTTTACAGGGGAAAAATATCTGTGTAATGTGTGTATTTTCCATTGTATATATTTTTTTCTTTTATTGAAAACTTGTTTGCTGTAAATAATTGTACAAGGTTAAAATCTACATTTGGTATCAGAGAAATTATTGGCTTCAGGGGGACGCCTTTGTGGTAAAGAGTTTGGCTCAGGACTGTGATGAGCCTTGTAACAGTGGGATATTGGGGATATTAATTCTTCAGGTGAAGAGAAATGGTGATCAGTTAGAAAATGGAGATCGATAAGTTTAATGGGAAAAGTTTTGAGTTGTGGAAGCTCAACATGGAAGATCTGTTGGTGGAAATAGATCAGTGGATCGCGGTGGATCCAGGTACTGCACCTACATGAACTTCAATAGATGAATGGAAAAAATTGGATTGGAAGGCGAAGAGCACAATCCGACTGTGTCTCTAAGATTCATTATTACTAAATGTGTCAGAGGAATCTACTACCAAGGATTTATGGGATAATTTGGGGAAGTTGTATCAGTCTAAGCCCCTAGTAAATAAACTATTCGAAAGAAAGTGGTCGTATAACCTAAGGATGATAGATGGAGACTCGATGGAAAAGAATTTTAACACCTTCAATACTGTGGTAAGTCAGTTAGAATCTGTTGAGATTAAAAATTCATATGAAGATAAGTGTATCAATTTAATGTTCTCTTTACTAGACTCGTGGGATAGTCTGGTTGTGGCCATAGGTAGTAATAAAACCTCCTTGAGGTTTGGTGAAGTGGTCTCATCCTTGTTGTCGGAGGATATGAGACGGAAGAACATGGAGGGACATAACACATATGCATTATTTGCAAGAGGACGTTCCCAGGAAAGAAATAGATATAAGTCCTCAAGTGGGAGATCTAAGTATAAGGGTAGAGCTAAGTCTCCTAGAAATTTTGTAAAGGTATGTTGGAGATGTGGAAAAGAATGGCACTATAAGAAGCAATGTAGATCCAAAGTTGAGAAAAATAAGGGATTTGAAGAAGCTCCTTCTATAGAAGAAAATACCTCCAAGGAAGAAGGAGGGGATGTGTACTTGTCTTATTCAAGCACACATGCAGATCATGAGGCATGGTTGGTTGAATCATGTGCATCCTTTTATATGACTTCCCACAGGGAGTGGTTATGTGAATATGAAAGGTATGCTGGAGGTAATGTTTTCCTAGGTGATGAATCAATGACTAGAATCATAGGATGAGGAAAATTCAATTTGAGGCTCATATATGGAAGGATTAGAACACTACCTGGTGTTCTGCACATCCCGAGATTGGCCATAAATTTGATTTCTGTAAGCAAAACAGACGATGTAGGGGTAAAAAAAACTATTTGAAAAGGAAACTTGCAGGATGGTTCGATGAGCAATGGTGCTACCGAAGGGAGTTCGTCTTGGAAATTTGTATAAGCTGCAAGGAAGCACTATTAGTGATGGGTGTAATAGTTCCATTATTCATGATATTGGAGTTGAAGAAGAAAAAAATCCTACACTCTCTGGAGAAAAGGTTATGATGTGGCATAAAAAACTGGGGCATATCGGAGATAAGGGTCTTCGAGTGCTACATGATAAAGGTATGGTTGAAGGTATGATGCAAAACCCTTTCTCTCCTCGGGGTTGTGGGACCTCCCGGTCTAGGATCGTTCAAATCAAGGAGTCAGATAGACTCTTCGTGCCTCTGCTAGACCCTAAAAAACTTATCCATAGGTCTCTGTTTATTTCCCCTCACTTAAAACAATGAATGGGGATATTCACTATACCACATAATCCTCCGAGGGACCATGTGCCAAGCTATGGGACAAATCTTCTTACACTCGATGATTTTGGGCCTTTTCCTCCTCTTGGTATAAGTCTGAAATCACCTGAACTTCTTGGGCACTTTTCCTAGCTTCTCGTGTCTTCAATTATGATTTTCAGGATTTATCCCCCTTTACCTCTGGCAGAAACTACATGTGACCATGGGCTATGACCAAGAACCCACTCAAAGGGCACTTCAAAGCTCTGGCTTTGGGCGTTTTCAGTTCACCTTTCTCCAATTTCTCCGAACTTCAAACTCGTGAAGTTCAATTGCCATGAGAGGGATTGACGGTCCCCGCTCCTTGCAAAGATCAATGACCCACATCAATTTTGGGCTCCGACGATTCGGTGAATTCAGAAACACTACTCCACAAACCCTCCAGAGTGGAAAATCTCTGAAGTGGACGATCTGGCGACACACATCCTCCTCTATCCAATGGTAACAATTGACTACGATGCTTCGACCTTCGGGAGTTCTCAATCCATGCGAACCCACTTTCTTCGAAGTGGTTGTCCTCCTAAATGAAGGATTGATGACACCTGTCCCCTGCTGACAGATGGCTCAGATGAACTCCGATGCTCCGAACTTCAAGAGTTCTTGCTCCAACCAACTCCGCTTTCCTCCCAGAGTGACTTTTATCCGAAGTGGCAGATATTCCACCACGCACCCTTTTCCAATGGATGGTTGGGATGAATTCAGGACTCCATCCTTCAGGAATCCTCATGCCTTCACACTTCAATTCTTCCAGAGTGACTATTCTCCAGAGTGCAGGATCTGATGACACTTGTCCCTTTGGCTTGGATGGCTCAGATCTTCTTCGGTTCATGGATCTTCGGGAGTTCTATACCCTTCTGCACTCACTTTTACTAGAATGTAGGATCTCCCTCCAAGTGTCTCCGACTGATGGATGGATGAGATCTTCTCCCCTACTCCAGGCTTCGGGGCTTCGGTGATTTCAGCGAGTCCTCTCTCCTGTGCACTTAAATAGATTAAACCTTGTGCACTTACCAAGATCCAACGAATTTTGTTCTGTCACACTCAGATCCGATGGCTGGGATCCATTCTCCTTGTATATGCTCTCCTTTTGATGTCTAGACATAGGATTCAACGATCCAAATCTCTCCTTACATCTCGATCCAATAGTTGTTGTCGCTCTTCCTCCTAAGCTTCTACTTTCTCTTGATTTGGGAAAAATTACAAGTATTCAAAGGTTTCAGCCTCCAAATATTCTCCTACGAGCCTGAATACTTGGGTCTTGTCTGTGCTCCACCCCCTAAGCTTTGGGACTTGGAATAAGTCCGTCGGTTCACACCTTGCACTGACTCTCCTCTGAACTTGACTATTGTTTGAACCTCAAAGGGTCTCAACCTTCTGCTTCCTCCAAAGGAATTATTGCCTCCTCCTGGAACTTACACTCTTCCTCCTGAGAATTCAAACTTGGAACAAGTTCGCTCCTACACAGACTCCTTGTGCTTAATTGAGCCTTTAGACAAGTTCTTTCAACACTTTGTCTAAGTGTTGGCCTTAGAGTGCACTCCTTGCACAAGTCTTCCTCCTAAATCTTGATCTCTTTCAGGTTCAATAATGCACTCCTTACATTCTCTCGATGCATACTTGCAGAGATCTTCCCCAGAGTGTTCAAAAACTCTGGTTCTCCTCGATTTCCTCCAACACTTCAGAACGTGTTGGTTTTGTGCACTCTTTGCACCCACTCAATGTCATCCTGGCAGAGACTACATAGTTTTTCAGTAACTTTGGCTATGCTTACTCCTGCAAAATTTTGATGACTGTGTAGTCTGTACAGTTCTAACATGGCAGCTATCTATACAAGTCGTATGGACGTACAATGATGTGGCAATGAGTTGGCATGCTGACATGGACAGGTGCCGATGTGGGAAGGTGCATATTTGGTCGAATCATTGTTTGTCACGTGGCATATTTTGGGTGAATGTAATGGTGCCACGTGGCCCAGTCTTGAGCTACCACATGGCACCCCTTTGTTATTTGTATTGGCAAAAATTTGTATGGAATCCACGGGATTCAAACCCGTGACCTCCGGTCTAGGTAGAATAACTTGGAAGGGTCGGGCTACCAGCCCGCCCAAGGTGCTACTTGATAACTATAGTCGCACTGTTTTATTTGAATGCAAGTGGAGGTTTAATTGATGGAGTTAAGGGCTTGTGTCTAGCCCCAGCCCCAACACTTTTCTTGTGACTTCACCATATAACCTTACACTATGGTTTGGTGTGGATTTATTGGTGGTTTAAGCCTCGGTTTATAGTATTCCATATAACCACACCATATGACTATGGTGCACGCGTAATGGGGTTAGTGCTCGGTCGGTCGGGCTAGCTCGCCGATCAAGGAACATAACCAGAGGATTATAACCAGGGGGGGAAACTAGCAGAGGGGCGCATGGATCTTGGGGACGTGACCATATGGCCAAGCGCATGTGACTAGGACCTAGAACCAGAGGGGCCAGCATGCCAGCACCAGCCCAAGGCCACATGGACGACACCCATATGACCAGGAGCTCAGGAATTTGGAGGTTGTGCCCTATTTTGGCCTGAAAGTGGGGTTTTCAACCATATAATAAGATTTTTATTGATTTTTAAGCCTGTTTGGGGGGATTTTGGCCATTTTTGGAGGATCTAGAGCCCTTTTTGAGGCCATATGTTGGGGGGAAGTTGGGAGTTTGTTGCCAACTTCAAGCCTATATAAACCAAAGGTTCTTGGTATCCTTAGACAGGTTTAGAAGAGGAAAAATGTTGAATAATTGTAAAGCCAAATCCATTTTTATGCAGGGAAGCCATTGAGGAGAGAAACTTTGTGGGCCATTTCCGGGAGCTTCGTTCATCCATTTTTAGTGTTGTCATTTGTGTTGGGTTCTTGAGATATAGCAGAACATAACCATATGATTTTGTAATCCATTTGACACTTTTCAGATGTACTTTTGAATATTTAAAGATAAATAAGAAAGCCTCACCCACTGAGACAAAGGCCCAAAGATGTAGGCGATATTGCCAAACTCCATTAACAACTTTTGTTGATTCTTGTGCTTATTTCCAGATATGTATATTTTATATAGTTTCCATGTTACATAATTAATTCTTCCTCTTTCTTCAATTTCTTAAATGGTTAATGAACTCATGCTTTAAAACTCAACCATAGTCTTTAAATGATCTTTTCGGATCAAGTGGTATCAAAGCCAGGTTGACGGTTGGTTTTTTATTTTGCATGATTACCAGGGAAAAGATAAATCATGGCGAAGGTGAGCTTGTTGAAGAGAATCCTAAGATTGGATTGAGAAAGAGAACTTCTCAAAGTGAGAATATGACATCGAAAGAGGGACTTTCTCATGAGGAGAAAGAGTTTTGAAAGACTTTCTTCGCCATGTCGGAGATGGTGAAGGTTCTATATGAGGATTACTTGGAACGGAAGAGACCGATTCTAGTTGAATATTCAAAGGTCAAAAGTGAAGAAGGAGTGGATCCTCCTCAAACTCCTCCTTCACCTCCTTCTTCTCCATCAAATTCTTCTTCTTCAAGTTCAAGTTCCAAATCCATCACAAAAAAACATTCATATAAACATAAAAATGAAATTCCTTTACTTAAGATTGATGTAAAATTTGAATTACTGATGTATGATGGTGAAGTTGCACAAAGGCTTGATAATTGGGTCAGACAGATGCAAGTTTATTGCAGTGTGAAACAAATCAAGGATGAGACAACTCAAATCAAATTGGCATCACTTCAACTTGCAGGCACAACACTCATCTGGTGGCAAAGCAAGTTGCAAAATGGCATGCAACAAGTGGGTAATGTATTTCCATCATGCAAATTTTTATTTCTACACATAGAAAGCAATTTTATTCTTTGGGTTATAAAGTGAGGGATTTAATTGAATTACAAGGTCTTAAACTAAGAAAGGGACAAACAGTGCAAGAATACATAGATGAATTTAGTAATATGACATTAATGTTAAACATTCCATTACATACCCAAGAAACTCTTATGAAGTATATAGGAGGTTTACTTGCACATATTCGTAACATTGTATTTATGTTTGGACCTACTAATCTTGATGAGGTTTCTATTCAAGCAATATACATTGAGGCAGGGAAAATAGGAGTTGGTGTATTAGGGGAATCGTCTTTAAGAAAAGAGGACAAAAGGAAGTGGAATGGAAAAAATTAAAATTCAGTGGCAAGAAAGGAAGAGAAGCTCTCTTGCAAGCATTGCAAGAAAAAAGGGCATGATGAGGACCATTGTTGACAACTACATCCTGAGAAGAGACCGAAGTGGTTCAAAGAGGGGAAAGGGAGGCAAACTGTTGCAACAACATCACAACCAATAGACTTGGGATCAGATTCGGGTGATGAATATAAAATCAGAATGGTTGGTTTGACAGGTAAACTTGGTGATGGATATGATTCTAGAAATAAATTGTTTCACATAAGGGTCATAATGAAGCAAACTAAAGTCAACACATTGATATATAGTGGATCTCAATCTAACTTGATTTCAGAGGAAGTGGTTAAACAATTGGGATTAAACACTCAGATGCATCATAAACCTTACTCACTTATATGGATAAGAAACAATCATAAATTGCACACAAATAAGCAATGCACTTTTACGTTTGCAATTTCATCTAAGTTTTTGGATGAGGTAACCTATGATGTGGTTCCATTAAATGAATGTGGAATGGTCTTAGGCAGTCCTTACTTGTATGATCACAAAGGAATATTCTACAGGGAACATAATCAATATCACTTAATCAAAGAAGGAAAGGAATATCTTGTACATGCTCATCACTTAAAAGCAAATCAATCTCTTCAAACAATGGAACAATTAAGGAAGGTAGCTCATGCAAGCAACACACCTATAATTGTCCCAAATCAAGCAATTGATCTTAAGAAAGAACATGAGATTATTGTAGAATAGAAGTTCAGTCATACTTTGCTTCAAGATAAGCTAATGTCGTGCAAGTATTACAAACATATTATCTCATTTGTAGTCATATTTCTGATGTTATCATTAGTAATGTTGTCAACATGGGTGATAGTGGCTTCAGTAAGATGTGACAGAGTACAAGTGGCTAACAATATGATGCTAGTTATCATGGTTGTTTTACAGTTGATCTTGATGAGACATGTGTGTAAATGTGTTGAACATGCACATAATAGATCTAGCTAAACAATAATACACACATTTTCATAGAGAATTTGAGAAAGAAGAAGGAAAGAAAGATTGAAAGAATTCTCATTAACCGTTGTGAATAATGAATAATTTACACATGATATACTCTGTATAACTTAATGAGTGCACACTGGAGAAGAACCAATCTGCCATAGTGGTGGTCTAGAGTGATCTGGACACACACCAACAGTTATGGGAGTGAATTGCCACCTACTCTACTCTCTCAGGTAGTTACAAGACTAAACTTCCACCTAGTTGAGTTAACTAGTCATCTAGTCTTTAGTTAACTGACTGAAAAAAGAGTAGTGAGGAATTAACTCAAGGAATCAAGGGTAATGCGCCAGCTTGGGGATGATCCCAATTCAAGGTCTAATTATCATGGTGATGATCCCAATGTTTCATGGTGATAAAACCAATGCAACATCTAAGATCAACTCAACTAGTCAAACTGAAGTGTCAACTTAAAGAGAATATTCTCCAGGTGGAATATTCTCCCCTAAAATATAGGAGACTAGATAATGACTAATTATGACTAATAAACAGGGGAAAAAAAGGACTAATTATGACTAATAAACAAGGAAAAACCTTAGGAAAAAGAAATCCTAGGTGTGTATGAAGTAACTCCAACACCCCCCCTGAACATCACTATGGTGAAAATAAAGAATGGGTCCCAGTAATGAGGCCATGTTATGTAGCCAAATAAAAAAGACACACTGAAAATAAAGTGAGGAAAGAGGGAAAACCTCATGGGAAAACTCCCCCTCAAGGTACAATGTATGTAAAAAGAAGAACTACAGTTGCTAGGCAACTGTGTCCTTCACTCCAAGACGACTTTGTAGAGAATGGAAATTCTGCTCAGTGAAGGTCTTGGTGAAGATGTTTGTCGTCTCTTCTGCTAAAGGAAATATCTGTAAGTCGATGATCCCCTCATGTACTAATTCCTGGATGTAGTGCTTGTGGATCTCGATGTGCTTCATCTACTGCCTCTGAATTGGATCTCTGCAGAACTTTAGAGTGCTTTGTTTGTCACACTAGACGATGATCGACCGATGAAATTGAATGCCCAACTCAATGAGAAAATGTTGTAGCTACATAGCTTGAATGGTTATGTTAACTACCCCTCTGTACTCTACCTCGGCTGAATATAGAGCAATGGTATCTTGCTTCTTGCTCGACCAACAGATAGGCCCAGAACCAAGACTGAGTGAGTAACCAGATGTGGACTTGTGATCAGTGCTATCGCCAGCCCAGTCAGAATCAATAAACCCGATGAKATCTAATGTAGAGTCTATTGTATAATGAATCCCAAAGGTGATGGTGCCATGTATGTATCAAAGCATACACTTTGCAGCTTTCCAATGTAGCTCATGCGGCTCCTGCATGAACCTAGAAACTGCGCCAAYTGCATATGAGAGGTYTGATCTGGAGTGTGTGAGATACGACAAGMTCCCCACTAGTTTTATGTACAGTGTGTTATCAACTAGTGGAGTATCCCCACCATCCTCAAGTTTGACTCCTGATAGGAAAGGAGTCAAAGTAGACTTGTAGTCTATCATGTAAAATCTCTCAAGGAGATCTCGTGCATACTTGGCCTAAAACATTTTGATGTCGGATGCATCCTGAATGATCTCGATTCCAAGGATGAAGTGTAGTGGACCCGTGTCCATAATCAAAAACTTGTCATGTAGAATCCTCTTGACTACATCAATTGTTGAAGTCGAGCAACCGGTGATCAACAAATCATTAACATACAAAACCAAAAGTAGAAGTGAATCAACCGTCCTGAGCATGTAGACATTCAGGTTTGATTTACAATATACATAATTTTGGGACAATAGGTAGGAGTCCATATTGGCATAGAATGCCCTTAGAGCCTGCTTGAGGCCATAACGTGACTTCTTCAGTCGACATACCAAAGATGAGTCCTACATAAATCCCTAAGGTTGCTCCATGAAAATCTTCTCAGAGAGATCACTGTGAAGAAATACATTCTTCACGTCCATCTGATGGACTTCCCATCCCTTGGATGCCACAATGGAAAGTGCCAATCGTATGGAATCCATTTTCACTACTAGAGCGAAGGTCTCATCATAGTCAATACCATGAACCTGCTAAAAGCCTTTGGCAACAAGCTTGGATTTGTATTTGTTGATCTGTCCATCCGCTGCACTCTTGGTCCTGTAGATCCATATGCATCTGACAAGTTTCCTCCCAGAAGGAAGGGGAACTAGATCCCAAGTCTGGTTCTTGAGGAGGGAGTTGTACTCCTCCTGCATGGAAGATTCCAAAAAGGGATTTCTAGCAACCTCGCCATAAGACTGTGGATCTGAAGACTATACCAAGAAAATATTCCTGGAGGGCAATGGTTCAGTGGTAGTGAGTGCAACAAGAGGCTCGGTGAAATCATATCAAGTGATCCTAGTATCGGCTGGATCACCAACGAGATCCCCTACATCCTGAAGAGTAGTTTATGCCCACTTGGGCCTATGATTTGGTTCTACAACTGCATCTAGATTCTTTGACTCCGCATATTACTGCACTAACTCTGAATCTAAATCATCTGAGTCCTCTGAATCAAAAATCTCGTCTGAAAAAGAGTCGGCATGTGCATGCTCATCATCTCGGATAGGTGGAAGAATGAAGGTGTCTGCATGCGGTTGCTGAGGTGCATGAGAGACACTTTCCTCAAATTGGACACTATGTTCAATGATGAGTCGGTCCAAGGAAATATCAATAAGCCGATATCCCTTCACACCGTTAGGGTATCCAACAAAAATTCACTTAGTGCTTTGTGGATCAAGTGCCTTTCTCTTTTCAGTAGGAATCCTGGCCCATGCACGTGAGCCGAAAATGTGAAAGTGGGCCACTTCCAGTTTGAGGTCGCTCCAAGCCTCATAAGGGGGTCTTATCCTTGACAGATCTATGGGGAGATCTATTTTGGATGTATGTTTCACAATTAAGTTCTTCGGCCCATAGTCTTTGTGGTAGTGACTTTGCATGCAACATGCATGATGCCATCTCCTTTAGAGATATGTTTTTCCGCTCAACAACTCCATTTTGCTGTGGAGTATAGGGAACTGTGTGATGCAACTAAATTCCTACCTCATGGAAAAGATTATGGATCTCATGATTTACATACTCTCCCTCATTATCAGTTCAAAGGAATTTGATATTCTTTCTGAACTGTTTCTCAACCAAGTCTTTGAAATCTTTGAGGTGTTGAAATACCTCAGATTTTTGCCTGAGAAAGTAGATCCATGTAAAACGTGAGAAATCATCAACAAAAATGAGAAAAAACCTCGCTTTTTTGATGGATGGATGTGGAAAAGAACCCATAAGGTCATTGTGGATCATATCTAAAGGTGCAGAAGCTCGCTGAGACTTTCCTTTGTCGAATTTCTCTTGAGGGTGTTTTCCGAGAACACATCTCTCACACACTCCTTTGGAGAAATGGATGTATGGTAGACCATCAACCAATATTTGCTTTCTAAGATGTTGCATGTATCTAAAATTAAAATTTCCAAACATTTCGTGCCATATCCTACTACTTTTGTTAGCATGAGTAAGCAATAAAGTAAAATCAGGTTCAATGAATTCAAAAAATGTATACAATCTAGATTGATGATTTACCTTACCAGTAGAAAACCTGGAGTTGTTTTGCATGTCATATATTTCCATGGAGTTTGGTGTGAATATGAATTTATTTCCAGTGCCAGAATTCGTCATCTGTTACATGGAAAGAAGGTTGACAGAAATCTTGGGAACGTGCAACACATTCTCGAAGCTTCCATTGGTGAGTTCAATCCTTCCTTTACTGGTGACTTCGACAGAAGAGTTGTCCCCCATCATAATAGGAGGACCTTTGCATGCATACAAAGAATAATATATTTCTTTTGAGGCAGCCATGTGATGCGATTCTCCTGAATCTATGATCCAAGCATCGAGTGAGGAGTTGATGGCAATCAAGGCATGGCTAGAATTGCCTTTCTTCGAATTCAAATCTTTTGGCTTCTTCTTCTTGGCACCCTCGGGGATGCGATCTCCAAGGTTGTTTTTCTGAAGTATTTGAGACATCATATCTATTTGTTTTTGCATGCATGTGGATTCTATATGGAATCCTTTTTGACAGTACGTGCATTTCTCCCCTTTTCTTCCCCTTTCCCCTTTGGATCTGGAGGCATCGGTGAAGGGTTTTGTGTACCCTTCCTTCTTTGGATGTGCATGAGATTTTCGTTTATATTTATCTTTAGATTTCTGATATTTTTGTCTGCCATCATGCACAATGAGTTCATGTGCCCTTGGGCCTTTGATTGTGCCCATGTTGATGAGCTTGATTTTCTCTTGTGTCAGGGATTCGATAAAGTCCTCAAGAGAAGGCATCTTCCAGGTGGATCCAGAGGCAAATCTGACAGTATGGAATATAGATATGAATACAGAGAATTCAGGACCAAACTTGGAGAGAATGGTGAGAACCATTTGTTTCTCCTCCTTCTATTTATCAACACCGCAAGCTTTGAGTTGCGAAAGTAAATCCTTGAATTTTGTAAAGAAATCTTGGATATTCTCAAATCTTTTTGGATCCAATGTGAGCAGCTCCACCTCCAAAATGTGTCCCCTCATCTCATCCCGTTTTCCAAAGATCCCTTCCAAGGTGGTCCAAGCTTCATTGGGAGTCTTACAAGAAGATATATGAAAAAGGAGATCATGAGAAATAAGACTGCAAATTGTTCCGAGTGCCTCATCCATGCGATTTAGGTAGTTGGATTTTTCTATGGCTGATGTCGGTTCTGTATCTGTATTCAAGGTTAAACTATACAACCCTCTATTTTGGAGATGTATGGTTATTTTATCCTTCCATGCAAAATAGTTGTAAGGTGTAAGAATTAATTCTTTTTGGAATTCCATCTTTCCGCTATCTTCAATCTTTTGTACCTGCAAATTTTTTTGGTGTGGTTTTTTCTTAGTAGTCCATTAGCTCTAATACCATGTAAATGTGTTGAACCTACACATAATGGATCTAGCTAAAAAATAATACACAAATTTGCAGAGATAATTTGAGAAAGAATAAGAAGGAGAGAAATAATGAAAGAATTCTCATTAACCATTGTGAATAATGAATCATTTACACATGATATACTCTGTATAATTCAATGAGTGTGCATTGGAGGAGAACCAATGCACCATAGTGGTGGTCTAGAGTGATCTGGACACACACCAGTAGTTATGAGAGTGAACACCCACCTAGTCTAGTCTCTCAGACAGTTACGGGAGTGAACTGCCACCTAGTTGAGTTAACTAGTCAACTAGTCTTCAGTTAACTAACTGAACAAAGAGTAGTGAGGAGTTAAATCAAGGAATCCAGGGTAATGCACTAGTTTGGTGATGATACCAAGGAAATGTATAATTAGTATGGTGATAAAACCAATGCAACATCTAAACTAAACTCAACTAGTCAAACTGAAGTGTCAACTGAAAGAAAATATTCTCCAGGTGGAATATTCTCCCCTAAAATATAGGAGACTGGATAATGACTAATTATGACTAATAAACAAGGAAAAACCTTAGGAAAAATAAATCCTAGGTGTGTGTGAAGTAAATTTAACAAGGTGCACAGGACAAATTTTAAAGACAGAGAACAAGTGGGGTGTCCTATCCCCCACTTGATGACTGGTTAGTATCCTTTTGGAGGAACAAAAGGTATTAGTGGGGAGGTGTGATCCAAAATGGATCCACAAACCAAAATGGGTCCAGGAAGGCCTAAAAATCAAAGTTCTCATAATCGATTCAAAATATATGTGTACGCAGGCCCCGTTGTTACGAACCCAACACAACTTGAATGGGCTCAAGCGGACAACATATGCGAAAGATATTGCGGTCTATTT
>ML779843.1:1205572-1222785 GCA_009831015.1 Picea engelmannii | reverse complement strand
AAGAGGAAAAATGATGAAGAATTGTAAAGCCAAAGCCATTTTTATGCAGGGAAGCCATTGAGGAGAGAAACTTTGCAGGCCATTTCTGCAAGATTCGTTCATCCGTTTTCAGTGTCGTCAGTTGCGTTGGGTTCTTGAGATCTAGAATAAAATATCCATATCATTTTGTAATTCATTTGACACTTTTCAGATGTAATTTTGAATCTTTGAAGAGAAATAATAAAGACTCATCCACTGAGACAAAGTCCTGAAGACGTAGGTGATATTGCCAAACTCCATTAACAACCTTTGTTGTTATGGTTTGCTGATTCTTGTGATTATTTCCAGATCTATATATTTTATATGCCTGCCATGTTACGTCATTATTTCTCTCTTTTTCTTCAATTTCTTAAATGGTTAATGAACTCATACTTTAAAACTCAACCATAGTCTTTAAAAGATCTTTTTGGATCAACAAAATACACTCATAAACACATAGATAACATTCATAAAACACAGGGAAACATACACAGAATCATATGCAGGAAAACTGTTATCTTTGTATTAATATGAACGTTTGTTTACAAATGTGTGAAATCTTGGACTACAACAGAGTCTCATCTCTTCTCTCCTCTCCTTGGATTACAATGATTTTCTATCAATCCTCAGCATCCAAAACCTTTTCTGGGCATACGATACAATGGTTTATACAAGAGGGGCTCATCGAGCTTTCCCTCCAAATACACTAGTGGTGTCTAATCACCATCAAAACACCTATCTATCGAGGATTATTACAATTAATGACCATGTACATTTCATATCTGAGGCAATGCTCAAGATCTGTACATCTCATACCTCATTAAATACCTCTCTATCTATTGCCTATACAAAGGCATCAACTCGGCTCTATCATATTTACAACATTTAATTGCATTAAATTTACATTTAAAATTTAAAAATGGGAGGGTTGTGCCTCTCCCTTCCTTGAATGTGCGTTGATGTGCTGAATAGATTGTGCATTGGTGAGGTGGAGCGATGCCCCTACATCATACTCCACTGTTGGTAAAATCATGAGCTCCTTCTCACAAGCTCCCTTTTTCTGTTGAAATCTACACATATCCAAAACTTCTCTTTAGAGTTGTCCTCCTACTCCTCTTCTATGATGTTGTTGTTGCTTCCCTGCTGCTATTGCAAGCTCTCCTCTGGTCAGCTTTCTCCCGCTGCCGGTCTCCTCTCCTGTTGACTTCACCATCAACTCTCTGATTTATTCAACCATTCTATCCAGTTGATTCAATGGATGGCTCCTTGGTAGTCTTATTTGATGTTGCATCTCCTCATGCTGATCAAAGGGAAGATAAAATTGATCTCCCATGTTGCCTTCATCACTTGTAGCCTTGTCTTGCCACTGCACTGAAAATTTCAACCATAGAGTCTCCTAGCTGATTTGATGCTACTCAACCATCTCTTCTGACAGTTTGACTTCTGCGAGTTCTATTGCTGGTACAACTCCAGCTTCTTCTAGCTTCTCCTCAGGCTAGTATGTGCCTCCATTGGCATGATTGTCTCCTGGAAGCCATCTTTTGGTTCTAGATCATTCAACCAATCCTCCAAAATCTCCAATTCTTTCTCCTAATGAGTGAGAAATTCATCTGAATGCTCCTATTCTTCTATTTGGGAAGACATCAGTATCTAAACCATCTCCTCTATGATAGTTACAGTTGGTTTTGCTTCTTTTGCCTCTACAACACATATGCTAGCCTCTGCTTGGCTAGTTGGCAGTAATATATTAATTCCCCCAATGATCAGAACACACCTCTGATCCTCCTCCATCAACACTCCTCGCTAATCTGAACTCCTAGCCGAGTTCATGAGACTCTCAGACAGTCTCATATCTTCTCCCTTGCCCACCTGGAAAATTGGGATTTCTCCTCTTCCCTCTCGGCAGTCTATGAGATCAACTGATCTCACTTCATTTCCCACCTAGAAATTTGAAAGTTCACTCCTGCCCTCCATGTAGTTTATGAGATCATCAGATGATCTCTCTTCCTCCTCACTGAGGTCTTTTCCAACCTATGGTTTGTAGATGCAAACCATCTCCTCTGTGCCACTGAGGGTTTCAACTTCCCTCAACCGCCTCCTCACTACCTGTTGTTTCATTCTGGCCAATAACTTCTCGACAAGCCACCTTTCTCTTCTCTTCAGGGGCCATTCATATGTCCAGTGTACTTGTGATCCTTGTTGCATATTCAATGTTAGCCTCTCCATTTCCACTATGATTTATTCGAGCTCTTTGTCCATCTTTGCTTTTGTTTTTTCTACTGGAGGTCCTTTCCTTGACAATGCTTATGGCCTTCAATATCCATTTTCTCTCCCTATCTTCAGCCCACCTAGTTTTCTATTGACTGTTGCACACCTGCAAACAAAATCACACACAGGGCGTCAAAACTCGCCCTCCCTTCACCGACTGTTTGCAGATGAAATTTGGCTCTAATACCACTTGATGGTATCTGAGTATCTATTTTCATGTTCTCACCTTTGCCTGCTATCTGCAAGAAAAATCAAGCTATGATACCACTTGATGGTATTATACTATCTCTTATGTCTCATCCTTCCTACAGAAATTAAATCCGTGGCTCTGATACCACTTGATGCAGACCCCCTTCTCTCCTCGAGGTTGAGTAATCTCCCATTCTAGGATCGTTCAAATCAAGGAGTCAGATCGACTCTTTAGGCCTCTTCTTGACCCTCAAAACCTTATCCACAGGTCTCTATTTCTTTCCCCTTGCTTGAAACAACAAATGGGGATCTTCACGATGCCACAAAATCCTGTGAGGGACCCTATGCCAAGCTATAGGCCAAATATTCTTACACTCGACAATTTCAGGCCTTTTCCTCCTCCTGGTACAAGTCGAAACTCACTTGAACTTCTCAGGTTCTTTTCCTAGCTTTTCGTGTCTTCAATTATTATTTTCAGGATCTAGCCCCTTTTTCCTCTGGTGACAACTACAAGTGACTGTGGGCTATGACCAGGCACCCACTCAAAGGGCACTTCGGAGCTCCGAATCTGGGCGTTTTCACTTCACCTGTCTCCAATTTCGTCGAACTATGAACTCATGAAGATCAATTGCCATGAGAGGGATCGATGGCCCCACCCACAACAATTTCGGGCTCCAACACTTCGGCGAATTCTGAAACACTAGTCCACAAAACCTTTGTAGTGGAAAATATCTAAAGTGACCGATTTGGCAACACACATCCTCCTCTATCCAACGGTAATGATTGACTCTAGCGCTTCGACCTTCAGAAGTTCTCAATCCATGTGACCCCACTTTCTCTAAAGTGGTTATCCTTCAAAATAAAGGATTTTTTGACACATGTCCCTTGCTGACGGACGACTCAGATGAAATCCGACGCTCTGGCCTTCGAGAGTTCTTTCTCCGACCAAATTTTCTTTCCTCCTAGAGTGACTTTTCTCCAAAGTGGCAGATCTTCCACCACGCATCATTTTATAACGGACGTTGGGATGACTTCGAGACTCTAGCCTTCGGGAATCCTCATGCCTTTACACTTCAATTATTTCAGAGCGACTATTCTCTGGAGTGCAGGATGTGATGGCACCTTTCCCTTTGGCTTGGACGATTCATATCTACTTCAGCTTCCGAATCTTCAAGAGTTCTCTACCCTTATGCAATCGCTTTCTCTGGAATGCAGGATCTCCCGCCACGTGTCTCCAACTGACGGACGTCTGAGATCTTCTCCCCTACTCCAGGCTTCAACGATTTTGGTGAGTCTGCTCTCTTGTGCACTTAAATAGATTAAAGCTCGTGCACTTACCTGGATCTGACGACTGTTGTTCCATCACACTTAGATCTGATGGTTGGGATCTATTCTCCTCCTTTGCATGCTCCTTCTGATCTTTGTACATAGGATTCAACAATCCAGATATCTCCTTGCAGTTCAATCCAACAACTGTTATCGCTCTTCCTCCTGAGCTTCTACATTCTCCCGATTGGAGAAAAATTACAAGTATTCAAAAGTTTTGGCCTCTAAACCTTCTCTTGCAAGCCCAACTACTTGGGTATTGTATGTGCTCCACCTCCCAAGCTTTGGGACTTGGAATAAGTCCATCGACGCACACCTTGCGCTGACTCTCCTGTGAACTTGACTGTTGTTCAAACTTGAAAGGGTCTCAACCTTTTGCTTCCTCCAAAGAATTCTTGCTCCCTCATGGCACTTACACTCATCCTCCTGAGCATTCGAACTTGGAACAAGTTCTCTCCTATGTAGACTCCTTGCTCTTAACAAAGCCTTCAAATGACATCTTTCAATGCTTTGTCAAAGTGTTGGCCTGGTGCACTCCTTGCACAAGACTTCCTCCTGAATCCTGATCCCTTTCAAGTTCAATAACGCACTTCTTGTGTTCGCTCAATTCACACTTGCAGAGTTCTTCCCCAAAGTGTTCAAAAACTCTGGTTCTCCTCTATTTCCTCCAACACTTCAAAATGTGTTGGTTTTGTGCACTCTTTGCACGCACTCAATGCCCTCCTGGTAGAGACTACAGAGTTTTTCAGTAACTTTGGCTACGCTTACTCCTGCGCAGACTTTCCTCCAGGGTGTTTAGTAACCCTGAGGCTCCTCATGAGTCTTTAAACTATTTTGGTGTGCCTACTTGACACGTTCTCCTTTGAACTCGAAGTAGAATTTAGATGCACACTCCTTGCGATGGCTCACAAATTTATCAATACTCTGTCATGCACTCCTTGCACTTAGCCTAAAGAACCTAGAGCAACTCAACAAACTCACAGATGGATATTGAAGTCTATCTTGTCCCTGCAGATGAAATTTGTCCCATACATCTACATCATACACTCATAAACATAGAGATAACATTCATAAAACATAGGGAAACATACAGAGAATCATATGCAGGAAAAATACTATCTTTGTATTAATATGAATGTTTGTTTACAAATGTGTGCAAGGTCGGACTACAACAGAGTCTTGCCTCTTGTCTCCTCTCCTTCTCTTACAATAATTTTCTATTAATCCTTAGCATCCAGAACCTTTTCTGGGCATACAATAAAATTATTTATACAAGAGGGGCTCATCGAGCTTTCCCTCCAACTACACTAGTGGTTTTTAATCACCATCAAAACACTTATCTACCGAGGCTTATTACAATGAATGACCATGTAAATTTCATATATGAGTCAATGCTCGAGATTTGTACAACTCAGACCTCATTAACGACCTCTCTGTCTATTGTCTATACAAAGGAATCAACTCGGTTCTATCAACCTTACATCATTTAATTGCATTAAATTTACATTTAAAATTTAAAAATGGGAGGGATGTGCCTCTCCCTTCCTTGAATGTGCACTGATGTGATGAATAGATTGCACATTGCTAAGGTGGAGCGATTCTCCTACATCAAGGTATGTCTAACTGCTCTCTGGATTTTAATTTATGTGAACATTGTGTATATGAGAAGACAAATTAGGTAAGATTCCCCTCTGGTGCAACAAGGGAAGAAGGAATTTTACAACTAGTTCACAGTGATGTGTTTGGACTTGTCTCGGTTCCATCATTTGGAAAATATGTGTATTATGTCTCATTTATATATGAATTGTCGAGGAATACTTGAATATATTTTCTGAGGAATAAATCTTGAGTCTTTGAAACCTGTTTAAAGAGTTTAAGGCTCTTGTTGAGAATCAAACAAAGAAAATAATTAAGGTGTTGAGGACAGATAATGGTGGACAGTTATGCGGGAATGAATTTGAAGAATTCTGTAATAAAGAGGTATATAAAGAAAAAATACTACTCCGTGTACACCTCAACAAAATGGAGTTTCAGAAAGGATGAACATGTCGCTGATGGAAAAAACAACATGCATGCTTAGTGGTATCAAGTTAGGGAAAGAATTTTGGGAAGAGGTAGTGGGTACTGCATGTTACCTGGTGAACAAATCACCCTCGTCAGCATTGGATGACAAGACTCCATAAGAGGTATGGAATGGTAAGAAACCTTCTCTCACACATCTCAAGGTATTTGGCTGTGAGGCCTATGTTCATGTTCCAAAGGAAAATAAGAGTAATCTAGATGAGAAGGATGCAAAGTGTATCTTTATTGGGTATAAAGATGGTCTTAAAGGTTATAAGGTTTGGAACAAAAAAGATAAGAAGGTTGTGTATAGACGAGATGTGGTATTTAGAGAAATAAAAGATGTTGTCAAACATGATATCCTACCAAGTAAGGAAGAACCAGAAAAAATAGAGTTTGATTTAAAGGATGATGAATCAGAATCTACAGAAGAAGAAGATCCTCATAATCCAGTATTGAGGAGATCGGTTCGGGAAAGAAGACAACCAGAAAGGTATACTCCACCTGATTTTCGTTCAAATTTTGCTTTGTCTATTACTAATGATGATCCTAGAACTACCGGGGAGGCAGTGGATTCAGAGGATTGAAAACTATGGGAAAATGCCATGGATGAAGAAATGACAGCCTTGGATAAGAATGAGGCTTGGGATCTAGTGGAGTTTCCAAATGGAAGAAAGACCATTGGAAACAGATGGGTATTTAAAAACAAGCTAAATGAAGAAGGAAAAGTGGAGAAATACAAAGCTTGGTTAGTAGCAAAGGGTTATTCCCAGGTTGAGGGAATTGATTTTGGTGAGATTTTTTCTCTAGTTGCCAAGTTAACTTCTATTAGATTTATGTTATTTATTGTTGCTGCATTTGATTTTGAAGTAGAACATATGGATGTGAAGATAACATTCCTACATGGGGATCTGGAAGAAGAGATCCATATGAATTATCTAGAAGGCTTTGTTGTGAAGGGAAAGAAGGAGCTAGTATGCAAGCTCAATGATCCAGATTATTTCGGCAGGAAATGAGAGCGAATATATAACACAAAAATATATAGAGATATTGCAAGAGAGAAAATAATATAACATATATATATCATATATATAACAAGAGACACAAATATACTGTAATACACAATTTCTATTAACGAGTGAAATGTACAAAATTGTAGAAATACAGAGTGAAAGACTTGCTAGAGTGGTGGAAACTTATCTCTAAGAAGAGATGTGATGGCTACTCACATTTGCAAGAAGATGATTGTTACAATGAGGCTCCAAAGGCCTTTTTAACATAAATAAAATCCAAAACCCTAACCTCGGAAGATGAAAATCCAATAGTTTTGTGGACCCCGTTTTGGGTAGTTTATTGTATCAACTTCCCGAGGGTGTAACTTTGGCACATTATCTCTGTTTGGGGCACACGATAACTCGTTAGAAAGGTATCAATGAGGAGCTTCATTCTAGGGACTCAATAAAATCCTAAGGCTATAATTGAGATGCCCGATTGTGAAAAAACATCATTTAGGCTCTCAAAATGGCCCTGAAAGTTTAGGAACCGAAAAAACTACTAAAAATAATAAGTTGCCAACAAAATGTTTTGAGCCATTTGGAATAAGTGGGTGGCCACCGATATCCACCTAGATCACTAAAAAAGTCCCTATATGGTTTAAAACAATCACCAAGGATGTGGTATCAAAAATTTGATACTTATATGTTGGGACTTGGCTTCACAAGAAGCAAAAAGGATCAATGTGTGTATTTTAAATTAATTGGTGATCATTTGATTTATTTAGTCTTGTATGTGGATGACATGTTGCTAATAGGAAACAACAAGGAGATTATCTAGGATGTGAAAACTCAGTTTTCCTCTAAATTTGACATGAATGATCTTGGTGCTGCAAATTTCATCTTGGGCATGGAAATTAAAAGAGATCGGGAAAAGAGGAAACTCTGGTTAAGTCAGAGAAAATATGTCAAGACAATATTGCAGATGTTTAATATGCATGAATGTAAAATGGTCAAGGTCCCTATTCTTGTTGGTGTAAATTTATATGTGGATTAGTTCCCCAAGACACATGAAGAGGAGGAGGACATGTCTCGTGTTCCATATGCGAGTGCAGTTGGCAGTTTGATGTATGCAATGGTCTGTAATAGGTTGTAATTTGCACATGCAGTGGGATTTTTTAGCAGGTATATGTCAAAACTAGGGAAGGAGGATTGGACAATAGTAAAAAGGGTTTCCAGGTATTTGCATGGCATTGCTAGCTATGGATTGTGCTACCAAGGAAGACCAGGATTGGACGGAGTGTTGGACATACATGGATTTTTGGATGCATACTAGGCTGGAGATCTAGATCATAGGATATCTACAAGTGGGTATGTGTTTAACCTATTTGGAGGAGAAATCAGTTGGATGAGAAAAAGACAGTTTGTAATGGCACTTTCAACTATAGAATTTGAATACATGGCAGCCACACATGCAAGCAATGAAACAATATGGTTACAAAGATTGTGTTCAGGTATTGGGTTGGTACAACAAGATGTAAGGATAGATTGTGACAATCAGAGTGCAATTTTTTTGGTGAAGAACCCAATTTATCATTCAAAGAAAAATAATATTGATGTTCAATATCACTTTGTGAGAGACATGGTTGAAGAAAAGAAAGTGTTGTTGATGAAGGTGGACACTTTGAAGAATGTTGCAGATTCATTAACAAAATTTGTGAGCAATGAGAATTTATCTTGGTGTAGAGGATCTATGGGCATTGCTGCCCTGGATTATTGACTATGTAACCCTGTAACCCCCTGTATGCAAAGAAAACAACAAGTGGGAGAATGTTGGGTATGTGTTATATTCTTTGCATGACTAGCTATAGAGTCTACTACGTTGCGTCGGGCGCGTAGGGGGGTTTGAGGGGGGGCACTAGGCAACCCGTTCGGGGGTTGCAAGGGTTCGAGGGCAACGCCCTCGATTTTTTTTCCTCGGGAAACATGTCTCCTTTTTTTCCTCATTTTTCATGGTACCTTGATTTTCGTGTCCATTGTTGGGTGTTTTTTCAACACATGGGTTTTTGTCGATGGTTTTCTATTTTCGGTTAAGGAATTAGGGTTGTTGACTAATCCATGTCATTGGATTAGGGGTTTGGATGCCGCTGGATCCTATATGTATATTGTGTTGTAAACAATGTATAAGGTGAATGAATATAAAATATGTTGGTTTTCTTGGTTTGGGTTTCCAGGGGAAAAATCCGTGTATAATGTGTGTATTCTCCATTGTATTGTTTTTGTTCTTTTATTCAAAAATTTGTTTGTAGTAAATAATTGTACAAGGTTAAAATCTATAGAAACACAAGTTTGTCAGAGGCATGTGTGAGGTAGAACCAAAATTTACGAAGCCTACAGAAACAAAGAGACAAAGTTTGCGGTAGGAGGAACATCTAAGGTTCACCGTAGGTGGCTGTGGAGATGGTTGTGATGGAGAGTCTTGGTGACGATCTATATAAGAGTTTCTTAGTGAGTTGAGGTGAGTCGTTTGACTCTACCCTGTTGTAAACTAAGCCGATAGTGCTCATGTTGTAATGTTTCGCAATAACAAAGACTTAGCCGGGTGTTAGGCACAGTTCATCTCGCTCTCCCTATATCTGTGTTTCTCTTTCGTTTGTTCCATAGTTCTCTTGGTTTATCATGGATGTATGCTTAAATATGACTAAGTTCTAAATATGTTAATGGATGTCTAAGTATACAATAGTTTCACTAGAGTAGGAGTGTAACTCACCGGTAGCCTAGAACAAAGTATGGATATTCTCTAGGTGAAGAGGCATAGTCCAGATGAAGTATTCTTGGTGGTTCCAAGAAACCAAGTGAGAAATGTTACGATGTCGCACACCCTCAAGAGGTGCACAATTGCAAGGCACACCGTGGGTATGTGACATAAGGTATATCAGAGAAAAGATTCTCTAAACAAATTATAATGTAACACTATTCACTTATGATGCAAACCCCCACCACCTCCTGGGGCTCACACGACCTTCTAGTCTAGGTTCGTTCTTGTAGGAGTTGAAACAAGTCTCATATCCTTGTTGGATCCCCTCTTAATGCACATAGACCCTTAACTTCCTCGTGCAGGTCCAATAAAAAACTTGCGGGCATTTTCACTAAGCCCCCTTTTTCCCTTTAGGATCTAATTCGGGTGCTAGTCCCTTAACGTTGGCCAAAATTGCATGTGACCGAGGGATATGACCGAGCACCTAACAAAACACGCTACTTTGGCGCTCTGGAGCTTTGATCTCTGTGAGTTTTTCCTTCATCACCTTCCAAAGCCTCCAAACTTGTGAATTGGTGAACACCAAAACAACTACTGGATCAATGGTCCATAGTCTGCGAACTGATCTATGGCTCACATAAAAATTCAAGGCTCTGGGCTTTGGGAGTTTCCCCTGATCCAACACATAATACCCGCAAATTATCGAACATCGATCTTGCAGATTGGACGACTAACCTCTCGTCATGGGTCAACGGTCCGTGCTCACTCTGGGCTTTAGAGCTCTTCATGTCCTAAACTGCACTCCCTCCCGAATCCACGAATGTCAAACTTATGGATAGCTTGGGGATCAACGATCCTGCTTCATCCTAGATCTACGACCTATATTTACTCTGAGCTCCGAGACTTCGAAGCTTCTCACAACTTTCACCAACAAACATTCTGGAGTTCTGAACTCCGAACACGCTGTTGTTCCTGAGTCTATACTTAAGGCTCAAAATCACAGTGTCAAGGCATCTGAAAGTGGTTAGGGTAAGGAGAATGGAAAATGTCAACCTCGGAGAAAGAATCTAAGGGAGATTTCTTCGTTGAGGTTGTCTGGCTTCAAACTTCTCCTGAATAGTTATGTCATGTTCAATGGCTGCCCATGATTATTCAAGCTCGGCCCGGTTAGTGGCTGTTTTAAGGATAGTGTTGAAGAGGTTTAGGGAGATGTGCATTTGGTTCAATAATCCGGGTTCAATGTTAGGTTGAGTTGGTGTAGGAACTGTCATGGGGGAACAATACAGGTAAGAGAACTATTAAGAAAGATTTGAGTGTTGTCTCAATTAAGTTTTATAAAAGAGAATTCACGGTTGTAGTATTAACGATGTATGCAAATCTAAGGCTCGTTCCCGTAACTATATTATATTTTAATCAAAGGGGTGAGATGGGGGAAAAACATTAAGTCGTTTACAATGTCAGGTTCCTACTAGGGGAAAATCTTACGAAGTAAACGGAAGAAGAAAATATTTAAGAAAATAACCGATGTCGCAAAAAATACATGTAGAATTCTGAAACTGCAAATTGGTCTTACATAGCTGATAGCTGGTGCAGAGGAAAGGCAATAAACAATTACATAAAACCTAAATTTATTCGTTATAGTAGTGGTAGTACTAAAGTATAATGAATCACATCAATTACGAATATGAATTGAAAATGAAAAATGAGGAACAAGAAAGCAAACTTGTAATACAGAAGTGACAGAATTGAGAATCTCGGATCTGCTTGTATTAAGTCTGAATGAAAAAACTCTATTACAAAATCTCAAAAAGGGTCCAGCCCCGGTTATTTCTCTCTGGAGTATATTTATACAATTCCTGCCAAGCAGGTAGAATCTCAATAGTCGCAAATATTTCAGTTATGACAGAGGAGAGAGCGATCGCTCCATCTCCCCTATTCTGTCTTCATTTAGTGCCAGGTGCTCGTCTTCGCGCGGACTCGGTGCAGGTGATACATCTTTCCACGAGTTGAGATATGAGCCGTGAAGGTTTCGCTTGACAGCTGGCCTCGACGAAGTAACATTCTCGGGCTAACTGTTGCATCTTGTCTCCCATTTGTGCATCGATGATGTCGAGGGCACTTAGTTGTGCGCTGGGTTGTATCAAGTGCTTGTCAACTCGAGCCATGTCCACCCTGTCCATCTGAGAGATATCGGCCGAATCTCTCTCATCCTTATCTTTTATATTGAGCGATATATGTTCTACATTCATTTGCATTAATGTTTCAGCATCGCCTCCACTGTCCATACCCAACAACTCGCCATCTATAAAATTGAAGGCTTCTTCTAATGAATTGGTTACTTTTTGGGCCTGTTCCTTGCCTAGGGCGATGTTATGCTCCCAATCCTTCAACAGAATGTTACCTCTAGTTTGTTCTGGGATGGCGAGTCTGAGAGAACTTGCTGAAACTCTGTTGTTCGTGGCTATCACCGCCTCCTGGAAGGCGACCCGAGCCGCTTCTGCATCCCTTTCTCTGACAGTCATGTTCTCGGAAACCCGATGCATCAACAAACAATCCTCTTGAATCTTTCCTACTTTGGCGAGCAAACTCTGTTGTGCAGAAGAGATCCTGCTCTGAATCTCGATCGCTCAGGATTTAAACCCCTCAACGTCGATCATTTTGATTTCGGCGGTCTCTACCTGAGCCTGCAGCTCTGCAATCATAGTCCTTTGTTGGCCCGATTGTATCCGACCATCTCGGATCATCATATGTGCTTGCTCCAGCTTGGATTTGAGCACTTCTATTTCATTTTTATCCACTAGTCGGGCCAGTTCTATCTCCCTGCTCACCTGACCTTTAGCGTTTTCTGTGGCCGAAGCTACTCTGGCTTCGAGAGTCTTGATCATGCGATTTTTCTTTTTAAGCTGGTTTTTTAACACTCCGAACGAAAATTGATTCTCCGATGCATACGCTCCTAGCGTTCCTACGATCCCCGTGGCGAATTGCTCATTCTTTTTGTTCTTTCCATCGGTCATAACCTTGAACTTTTTAGCAGTCGATTCTCCCTCCTGGTAGAATTCCCTTTTCACCACCGCTTTCCTCTTTTTTTCAAAGAAGAACTCGTTTGCAGGAAGTTCTTGTGCTCTGATAGGCCTCAGTTCCTCATTGAAAATCCATCCTTCTTCTATATTTCCTTGCGTTGACTGCAAGGGGGTGACAGAAGTGATGGGTTCCCCGATTTGTTTTGCTGCCTTTCCTGGGGTGACGACCGGGTCCTGCTTCTTCGGAGGCTCGGGGGTCTTCGTCTCAGTTTCTGGATTTTGTTTCTTTGGCGGGTCCAGATTCCGTGCCTCTACTTTGGGCTTCTTCGTTTGATTCCCCTCGTCCTGGATTTTTCCCAAGCCAGAAGATGCATCATTAGGGTCTTTAGCATCCTTCGGTTCCGTCTTAGAAACGCCCGTGCTCCCTCCTCGCAACACAACGGGAAGACAACTTCGTCTGTGTTCCTGAAATTTCAATACAGAGGTTGTGTCTTCAGGTGCTAAAGATCGGATCCGAGCTAGCACTTCTTAATAAGACCTCACCCCTTGGAAAACGTCATCCGAGGGTGAAAATTCATGTTCAAACCTCTTTAGCCCACAATTAGCTAAATGGTTGCTCACAATTTTCTGGGGATCATGTTTTTTATACTTGATGGAGACCAAACTCAGGTCTTCCAGGGCTGCAGCCTCATCTTTGGCATGCCCAAAATCCAATAAAGAATAAGAATTTAGTTGAACGGGAAAAAATGGCCACACCTTCTTTGAAGATGCTTTGATTTCTTTACTCACCCCGCCAATCACTGTTTGTCGGGCGATCTCGCGACAAGCCGGCTTGTCGGGGATGAACAGTGGTAGTGCAAGCGGGGGAATAGCAGCTTCGAACACTCTGAAGTAGGAGAAATCTGCCTCCATGTACCAATCCGCTATACCACTCAGATTTGCAGAAATGTTGTCCGAGATACAAGGTGGCGGGTGACCAAAAATGGCGATGTGCAAGGGCACCATCACCCAGTTGAAAATTTCGTAAATGAATTTGTCCGCTTTATTCTCCCATAGTTTGTCGTGATACTCATGTACGGGATTTTCTTGGACTAGATTCCAAGCCCAGCTCATCAAAGGGAATGGTGTCATGGAACATACCGCGTCCATAATATATGCAGACATGAAAAATGAGGACGGTCTCCCACTTTCCTTCTGCTCCCGATACTCTGTGACCCGGTTGGCCAAGCTGTCGGAGAGTATCTTTGCCCAATTAAACGAGCAACCTTCTGCGACTCGAAACATGAGAGGCACCCACGCAATGTAGAAATGCGATGTGTCCTCTCTTCTGAATAGTCGGCATGTCATCATTGCCACATACTTATACTATGGCTCCAGCAAAACGATTTAATAAATGCCTTGGTCATTTGCTCTGAATTTCGCGGAGCGCGAAACCCAATCCTTTATCAAACCGGGCATGGTTTTTTCATATTGAGTGCACTCCTTCTCTTTGAATTCCTCTAGGAATTCATCACCATACGTGTATTCAGATGTCGTTGGGAGCTTATACATGGTTTGGATATGCTCCGGTCTAAAATTCTCGATCGTGACCCGTTGGTCGTTCATGATAGTTCTGGTGGGTAAGTCTATGTGATCCAACGCCCATCAGATCATATCATAATATGGAAGCAACTGTGGTCTGGTTGCTACTCTGTGCATTCCAGATTGAACAACTATCTTGTATTTAGTGTTCAGGTCGTCCTTTTCATTGTCGTCGGAGTCTGAATAATTTACCAACTCATATTGTAGAATATCTAAAACAAACGACCAACTAGGGACCGAGTCGACACTCCGGGGCGAAGTGTTGGAGACATTATCTGAGCCTTGCCCTGCAACCTCGACATTTGCCTTTGCTGCTTTCCGTGGAGCCATAGCTGGAGATTGCGTTTTCGCCCTTCTGCGATAGAACTATGTATACATGCAGAAATTAGTTCACTCGAAAAATGACGAGCTCTACGTGCTTATGAAAATGCTTTCCTTATAATAAAATGAAACTCTTATATATATTTGAAGCTTCGGTACTTTTCGAAATAAGCCTGTCAAATCATAATTAGAAACAAATTTATTGCGTAAAATCTGATCTTATATTCGTGGATTCACCCTAATTCCCCATTAATGTCATCAATTTTTTGGAGGTTTGACAGTCAGTCGGAGTAGGGAGAGAGATGGCTACCTCGAGAAATGTGCAAGCCTCAGGGCGCGGGATATATCTTTCCTTATCTTAAATTCCTTTCATTAATTCCTCGTTGTTCGCTACTTCGTGGATTTTCTTTTAACATTCTGAGTCCCCAACTCGTGAGATCGCGAGGATCGACTTTGGCTTAATTAACTGTAATCGTGATTTGGAGCATCATTAATTTTATAATCCATTTATTCACCATATCGCAACTCGGAACTTCGAAGGCAAGCTTCTGGGAGATCAGTATGCCGAGTCGCGAAACTGTGAGATGGCAATAATTAAGACTCAATTAAGGGGAAGAAAATATTAGATTAGGCGATTAATTAATCTTGCTATAATTACGTCGCGACTTCGTGATTCGGGGTTTTAGACGCCGTAACTTTCGAAAAGATAGTGCCGAGTGGAGAAACGTCGAGAACCAATTTAACCATGGTTAGCTTTTTGCCTTTAATCTTTGACCCGAGTTATCCCAAAAGTACCTCGTGTTCTCGGCTCTCGGGGCTGTAAAAATAAAAACTTGGGTTTGGCGAATGCCGAGGCACGAAACCCCGACGATGTCTAATCATGAGTTAAAAGATTTTACCCTAGTTAATGTCTTGGGTGAAAAATTGAAAACGACTTCGCCGTTTCGTGACTTGGGATGTGTGAACTCAAAGATTAAAGTGTCCAACTTGTGAGATCCCGAAGTAAAACAAAAAGAGCGAACATTCTTACGAAAGTGGACTTGTTTAGTAGAAAAAGCATCGCTGCTTACGCGACAAGGTTGCAGAGTTTTCAAAGTTTAGGGGGGGAAAAATCAAAAGGCCATCTTTAGAATTTTAAGTATCCAAAATGAAAATTGTGACGGGTTAAAAAACAAGGGAGGCTCCAACATAGGCTCCAACTAGGGATCCCGCCTTCCTGTGAGGCGGGAAGAACAGTAGACCACATGCCAAAATTGGGTAAATGGAGTCAAAAGCTCATTCCTGCGAAAAATTCCAAGGAAAAAAGGATCGAAGGGTGGAAGATACTATGTTTTTTACCTCGAGAAGTTTTTCAAAATCAGATACTTTTTCTAAGCACGGCTGTAGTCTCTTTCATAATTTTACATTTCCCACTACTAACTTTGGGTGTGTTTTAAGACAGTCGAAACGACCCTAGAAGACTCAACAGATCTTCTGGCTCTTGGCTTGCATCAAAAGAATAAGATTATATATATTTTTTAATCGGGAAGCCCCGTCTGAATTTGGGATGCAGATCAGGTTTTTAGAAAGTATTGGTTACCAGAGTAGAGTGATATTCATGTATGAAAGCCTTACAGATATCTCAGACATTGCTTCACTACCAGCGGGCCTGTTCAGTACCCCGGTGAAGTTATCTGACCCCTTTTACTGAATTTCCTTTCACCACTTCGGAAATTATTTATGCATTTAAATGATTAGACGAGGGCAATCATTTCTGAATTTCCTTTCATCGTCTTTCTGGACTAGGTGGGGGCAATCATTTCTGAATTTCCTTTCACCACCCGTCTTATAATTTATTCTTTGTGCGTGAAGATGGGGCAATCAGTTTAATATCAGGGCTGATATCTGTGTAATATTTTGCATCAGAGGTCTGTCAACTTACTTTGATTGCTCGGTACCAATATTTCCTTGACCTTCACAACACCTTCGTTCTTAGGGAGCTAGGGAAAATAATTTTTTAAGGGACATCCTATTTGAGAAAGCTTTGATTCTTCCGATGCTGTTGAAAAACCTAGGAAAGTTAGGATCGCTCTAAACGTTCCTTCGCTTAGCAGGGGATCAAGTAGTTGTGGAGACCCTCTTTCTTTTCACAATCTGTTTTGAGACTCAGGAGGCTAAAATGAAAACTTTCATTCCTTCGTAATGAAAAGAAAAGATGGCGGCTTGTCAAAAGTTAGACCCGAAAACAGGCAGGATACAGGGAAGTGATTCATTGATCAAAGATGCAGAAGGTCAAAACAGTTCGAGACTGGCTCTTGTAGATGTCTTTGGGGATGGTTACTTTCGACTGACTGTTCTTAGTTTTAGTGTATCATTCAAACCAATTTAAATCATAGGTTATCAAGCCAAGCAATAATGTTGTTATCTAACAATTTAGCCGATACTACAAATTTGAATGATGTTACCTTAGTTTAATTTCGACAGTCTTTCATATCATGTGTATTGAGAAAAACCCACCTCTACCTTTTCTTGTCAATTTATTTGTGCACTATGAAACTACTTTTTGGGTATCACCTGTTTCATGCCGGTTTATTTCTGATACTGCTTTGCGAATTACTCCTCCCGCATAGCTTGTAAGCGGCTAGAATCCTGTAAAAAGCAAACACGAACTTTATTCAAAATATGCCTAAAAATTATGAA
>ML779843.1:1179949-1199615 GCA_009831015.1 Picea engelmannii | reverse complement strand
TGGTTAGGGTAAGGAGAAGGGAAAATGTCAACCTCGGAGAAAGAATCTAAGGGAGATTTCTTCGTTGAGGTTGTCTGGCTTCAAACTGCTCCTGAATAGTTATGTAACGTTCAATGGCTGCCCATGATTGTTCAAGCTCGGCCCGGTTAGTGGTTGTTTTAAGGATAGTGTTGAAGAGGTTTAGGGCGATGTGCGTTTGGTTCAATAATCCGGGTTCAATGTTAGGTTGAGTTGGTGTAGGAACTGTCATGGGGGAACAATACAGGTAAGAGAACTGTTAAGAAAGATTTGAGTGCTGTCTTAGTTAAGTTTTATAAAAGAGAATTCATGGTTGCAGTATTAATGATGTATGCAAATCTAAGGCTCGTTCCCGTAACTGTATTATATTTTAATCAAAGGGGCGAGATGGGGGAAAAAATTAATTTGTTTACAATGTCAGGTTCCTACCAGGGGAAAGTCTTACGAAGTAAGCGAAAGAAGAAAATATTTAAGAAAATAACTGATGTAGCAAAAAATACATGTACAATTATGAAACTGCAAATTGGTCTTACACAGCTGATAGCTGGTGCAGAGGAAAGGAAATAAACAATTACAGAAAACCCAAATTTATTCGTTATAGTAGTGGTAGTACTAAAGTATAACGAAGCACATCAATTACAAATATGAATTGAAAATGAAAAATGAGGAACAAGAAAGCAAACTTGTAATACATAAGTGAAGAAATTGAGAATCTTGGATCTTCGTGTATTAAGTCTCAATGCAAAAACTCTATTACAAAATCTCAAAAAGGGTCCAGCCCCGATTATTTCTCTCTGGAGTATATTTATACAATTCCTGCCAAGTAGGTAGAATCTCAATAGTCACAAAGATTTCAGTTATGACAGAGGAGAGAGCGATCGCTCCATCTCCCCTATTCTGTCTTCATTTAGTGCCAGGTGCTCGTCTTCGCATGGACTCGGTGCAGGCGATACATCTTTCCACGAGTTGAGATACGAGCTATGAACGTTCCGCTTGACAGTTGGCCTCGGTGAAGTAACATTCTCGGGCTAACTGTTGCATCTTGTCTCCCATTTGTGCATCGATGATGTCAAGGGAACTTAGTTGCACACTAGGTTGTATCAAGTGCTTGTCAACTCGAGCCATGTCCACCTTGTCCATCTGAGAGATATCGGTCGAATCTCTCTCATCCTTCTCTTTCAGATTGAGCGAGATCTATTCTACATTCATTTGCATTAATGTTTCGACGTCGCCTCCACTGTCCATACCCAACAACTCGCCATCTATAAAATTGAAGGCTTCTTCTAAGAATTGGTTACTTTTTGGGCCTGTTCCTTGCCTAGGGCGATGTTATGCTCCCAATCCTTCAACAGAATGTTACCTCTAGTTTGTTCTGGGATGGCAAGTCTGGGAGAACTTGCCGAAACTCTGTTGTTCGTGGCTATCACCGCCTCCTGGAAGGCGACCTGAGCCGCTTCTGCATCCCTTTCTCTGACAGTCAGGTTCTCGGAAACCCGATGCATCAACAGAAAATCCTCTCGAATCGCTCCTACTTTGGCGAGCAAAATCTGTTGTGCAGAAGAGATCCTACTCCGAATATCGATCGCTCGGGATTTAAACTCCTCGACATCGATCATTTTTCTTTCGGCGGTCTCTACCTGAGCCTATAGCTCTGCAATCATAGTCCTTTGTTGGCCTGACTGTATCCGACCATCTTGGATCATCAGATGTGCTTGCTCCAGCTTGTATTTGAGCACTTATATTTCATTTTTATCAGCTAGTCGGGCCAGTTCTATCTGCCCGCTCACCTGACCTTTAGCGTTTTCTGTGGCCGAAGCTACTCTGGCTTCGAGAGTCTTGATCAGGCGATTTTTCCTTTTGAGCTGGTTTTTTAACACTTTGACCGAAAATTGATTTGTCGATGCATACGCTCCTAGCGTTCCTACGATGTCCGTGGTGAATTGCTCATTCTTTTTGTTCTTTCCATCGGTCATAACCTTGAACTTTTTAGCATTCGATTCTCCCTCCTGGTAAAATTCCCTTTTCACCACCGCTTTCCTCTTTTTGTCAAAGAAGAACTCGTTTGGAGTAAGTTCTTGTGCTCTGATAGGCCTCAGTTCCTCATTGAAAATCCATCCTTCTTCTATATTTCCTTGCGTCGACTACGAGGGGGTGACATAAGTGATGGGTTCCCCTATTTGTTTCGCTGCCTTTCCTGGGGTGACAACCGGGTCATTCTTCTTCGGAGGTTTGGGGGTCTTCGTCTCAGTTTCTGGATTTTGTTTCTTTGGTGAGTCCGGATTCCATGCCTCTGCTTCGAGCTTCTTCGTTTGCTTCCCCTCGTACTGGATTTTTCTCAAGCCAGAAGCTGCATCATTGGGGTCTTCAACATCCTTTGGTTCCGTCTCATAAATGCCCGGGCTCCCTCCTCGCAACATAGTGGGAAGACAACTTCGTCTGTGTTCCTGAAATTTCAATACAGAGGTTGTGTCTTCGGGTGCTAAAGATCGGATCCAAGCTAGCACTTATTCATAAGACCTCGCCCCTCGGAAAATGTCATCCGAGGGTGAAAATTCATGTTCAAACCTCTTTAGCCCACAATTAGCTAAATGGTTGCTCACAATTTTTTGGGGATCATGTTTTTTATACTCGATGGAGACCAAACTCGGGTCTTCCAGGGCTGCAGCCTCAGCTTTGGCATGCCCAAAATCCAATAAAGAATAATAATTTAGTCGAATGGGAAAAAACGACCACACCTTCTTTGAAAATGCTTTGAGTTCTTTACTCACCCCACCAATCACTGTTTGTCGGGCGATCTCGCGACAAGCCAGCTTGTCGAGGATGAACAGTGGTAGTGTAAGCGGGGGAACAACAGCTCTGAACACTCTGAAGTAGGAGAAATCTACCTCCACGTACCAGTCCGCTATACCACTCAGATTTACAACAATGCTGTCCGAGATATGATGTGGCGGGTGACCAAAAATGGCGATGTGCAGGGGCGCCATCACCCAGTTGAAAATTTTGTAACTGAATTTGTCCGCTTTATTCTCCCACAGTTTGTCGTGATACTCATGTATGGTCTTTTCTTGGACTGGATTCCAAGCCCAGCTCATCAAAGGGAATGGTGTCATGGAACATACCGCGTCCATAATATATGCAGACATGAAAAATGAGGACGGTCTCCCACTTGCCTTCTGCTCCCGATACTCTGTGACCCGGTTGGCCAAGTTGTCGGAGAGTATCTTTACCCAATTAAACGAGCAACCTTCTGCGACTCGAAACATGAGAGGCACCCACGCAATGTAGAAATGAAATGTGTCCTCTTTTCTGAATAGTCGACATGTCATCATTGCCACATACTTATACTGTGGCTCCAACAAAGCGATTGAATAAACACCTTTGTCATTTGCTCTGAATTTCACGGAGCGCGAAACCCAATCCTTTATCAAACCGGGCATGGTTTTTTCATATTGAGCTCACTCCTTCTCTTTGAATTCCTCCAGGAATTCAGCACCATACATGTATTCAGATGTCGCTGGGAGCTTATACATGGTTTGGATATGCTCCAGTCTAAAAGTCTCGACCGTGACCCGCTGGTTGTTCATGATAGTTCTGGTGGGTAAGTCTATGTGATCCAACGCCCATCGGATCATATCATAATATGGAAGCAACCGTGGTCTGGTTGCTACCCTGTGCATTCCGGATTGAACAACTATCTTGTATTTAGTGTTCAGGTCATCCTTTTCATTGTTGTCGGAGTCTGAATAATTCACCAACTCAGATTGTAGAATATCTGAAACAAACGACCAACTAGGGACCGAGTCGACACTCCGGGGCGAATTGTCGGAGACATTATCCGAGCCTTGCCCTGCAACCTCGACATTCGCCTTTGCTACTTTCTGTGGAGCCATAGTTGGAGCTTGCGTTTTCGCCCTTCTGCGATAGAACTGCGTATACATGCAAAAATTAGTTCACTCGGAAAATGACGAGCTCTACGTGCTTATGAAAATGCTTTCCTTATAATAAAATGAAACTCTTATATATATTTGAAGCTTCGGTACTTTTTGAAATAAGCCTGTCAAATCGTAATTAGAAACAAATTTATTGCGTAAAATCCAATCTTATATTCATGGATTCACCCTAATTCCCCATTAATGTCATCAATTTTTTGGCGGTTTGACAGTCAGTCGGAGTAGCGAGAGAGATGGTTACCTCGAGAAACGTGCAAGCCTCGGGGCGCGGGATATATCTTGCCTTATCTTAAATTATCAAATTTTACCACCTTTCATCAATTCCTCGTTGTTCGTTACTTCGTGGATTTTCTTTTAACATTCTGAGTCGCCAACTCGCGAGATCGCGAGGACCGACTTTTTCTTAATTAACTGTAATCGCGATTTGGAGCATCATTAATTTTATAATCCATTTATTCACCATATCGCAACTCGGAACTTCGAAGGCAAGCTTCTGGGAGATCAGTATGTCGAGTTGCGAAACCGCGAGATGGAGATAATTAAGACTCAATTAAGGGGAAGAAAATCTTAGATTAGGCGATTAATTAATCTTTCTATAATTACGTCGCGACTTCGTGAGTCGGGGTTTTAGACACCATAACTTTTGAAAAGATAGTGCCGAGTGGCGAAATGCCGAAAACCAATTTAACCATGGTTAGCTTTTTGCCTTTAATCCTTGACTAGGGTTATCCCAAAAGCACCTCGTGTTCTCGGCTCTCGGGACTGTAAAAATAAAAACTTGGGTCTGGCGAACGTCGAGGCACGAAACCCCGACGATGTCTAATCATGAGTTAAAAGATTTTACCCTAGTTAATGTCTTGGACGAAAAATTGAAAACGACTTCTCCGTTTCGTGACTCGGGACGTGTGAACTCAAAGATTAAAGTGTCCGACTTGCAAGATCCCGAAGTAAAACAAAAAGAGCGAACATTCTTACTAAAGTGGACTTGTTTAGTAGAAAAAGCATCGCTGCTTACGTGACAAGGTTGCAGAGTTTTCAAAGTTTAGGGGGGGGGAAATCAAAAGGCCATCTTTAGAATTTTAAGTATCCAAAATGAAAATTGTGACGGGTTAAAAAACAAGGGTGGCTCCAACACACACGAAGGGATATCGATCAATGGTCCATGCATCCACACCAACGGATGATCAAGATGGAATCCGACCTTTGGGCCTTCGGGGATTTTCGACCCAGAACAAGTTACACCCCAGTATCCTCTGCAGTGCCAAACCTCCGAACACTAAGATCTATCAACACATGTACTTGGTGCCAACGACCAGGATCTGCTCCGAGCTTCGGAACTTCGGGAGTCCTCTCCCCTCACACAACAACAACCTAGTTTTCCTGGGTTGTCGTACCTCCAAACCATGCTCGATTTACTGACGCGTGGCCTTACAACCAATGCTCAAGATTAATTCTGGACTTCGGGACTTCAAGGAATTTGCTTCCTCCACAACACACACCTCAAAACTATTGAATTCGTGAAGTCTAGAGGAATTAAACGGTTATCGTCTACACTACTTATCTAGATCCAACGATTGTTGATCCTTGCGCTCAGATTTGATGGCTAGGATTTGTTCTCCTTACCTGGGCACTCCTCCTCCATTATGGGGTTGATCCAACGACCCAAATTGAATCTTGCAACCAATCCAACGACTGTTAAGGCTCCTCTTTTGTTGCAACTTTACTTCCCTTCAAATGAAGGATTTCTCAAAGTTTCTCAAAGGCTCGACCTTTGAGTACTTATTTTGCAGGGCTGACTCCTTGGCCTCTACTCACATTTTGGAAAACTCTACTCCTCTTGAGCTTGTTCAACACTTCAGATGAAGTGTGAGTGCACACTTGCGCTTCTCCTGCAATCTGGGATTTAGACTATTTTCACCTTCTGTGATCCTTACAGGGCTCTGCGCGTACTTGTGCTATCTCTCCTCTGAGCTTATAATTACTCAAACTCATAGGGGCTCAACCCTTTGTTATTTCAACAACTCCTTGTGCCCTCCTGGCACCCACACTCCTTCTCCTGAGCTTCACCAACACTTTAGCAGTGTGTTGGCTTCATGTATTCCTTGCACTCAATTCTCTTGAGTCCTGGACTTTAAAGACTCACCTACGTACTCCTTGCGCTTTCTCTCAGAGTCTTCAGTAACTTTGATGTGCACTCCTTGCACTTACCTTCTCCTCTCTAAGATTTTAGACTATGCTAAGTGTATGCGCACTCCTTGCGCTCACTCTGTACAGACTTTGCACTATCCCTTCTGAGATTATGAATAGTTTTGGTGTGCCCTCCTTGAACACTTCTCACAGATTTCTTGAACGAGTTCTTGCGCACTCCTTACACGGGCATTTTAGAGTTTTCTAACAACTCTAAGGTGCACTCCTTGCACAACCATGAGAGCCTAGAACACTCGAAAACCTACAGACAGAGAATTCTATCTATTCCTGCAAAGGAAACATACATGCATTCATGGCATTCATAAATATACACAGTAAACACATTTAGAAGAAACATTCAGTCATTCACACAGAGAGCACACACATACATAGAAACTCATATGCAGGGAAATCTACCTTTGTATTAAAACTGAATGGTCTTTACAATGTGTACAAGATTGGACTGCAACAAAGTCTCAACTCTTTATCTCCTCTCCTCTATTCTCTTCTCTAGTCTTCCTAATGCTCTCTCTAATGAATCCTCAATACAATCGATCTTTTTACATAAGAGGGGATTCTCAAGCCTTCCTCCACCTACTTACATTAAATTACATTTAATTGACATCTAGTCTGAATCAGATCTAGATCTATCTACCTGTCAGCCATTAAAGGCAACTTTACATGCAGCCTAAACAAACACAATGACTCGGCCTCCTTCGAGCCTTACAATATTAAATTAAATTAAAAATTGAGATTTAAACTAAAAAACAAGAAGGCATGTGCTTCTCTCTCCTTGGGATCTGCTCCCTTCTAGTGTGCTCTTACGCTGGCTATTGACACACTGCTGAGTTGGAGCGATGCTCCTGCATCAACTTATCAATGAACTCTTTGAATTTCCTTTTCATATTATTTTGTTCATCCTCCACAACTTAGATCCCAATAAATATGTGTCGTTTCAAAAAGAAGCCCCTTTGTTATGGTATGTTTGTAGGTGTTATTATTCAATGTCAAGACTAACATTTTTCTTAAGGATTTTGATCTACATTAATATTCTTCTTTTAAATCTTGTGTATGTAAAGTGTGTGGGTGTTACTATCCATGGTCAACATTGACATTTTAAGACTTAAAATATTTTTATCCACATTTTAAACTTTACCTATATAAATGTGTAGATTTTTTTGTTTGTTTGTTAGCGTGTCTTACCCTTCTCACGACGATGAGTTTCAAACCTTAACCACCTTACACAATGAAACTCTAAAAATCCAATCACTCTATTAAAACAATGTGTAGATATTATTATCATTAAATTGATCTTTTCTTTAAAAATTATAATTTACATTAATTGTCTCCTTTTAATTTTTAATGAGTAAGAATCATGAATTCTACCTTAATAAAAAATATAACATAAAAATGGTTTATAAAACATTAATATTGTCATTAAAAATTAGCATAAAAAATCTAGTCATGAGGATTGGACATATTAATATAATATACCCTTTATTTTGGTGCATGTCATTTACATTACATATCAATTTCACAAAATAATTGCATTGAGAGTAATATAAAATAAAAATAGTATAGTTTCACAACTAAAAAAAGATATATATTAAATTAGGCAAACATAAACACAATAATTAAATAAATTTATATTAAATTATACATCCGAGCGTTGAACAGACTGTAACTTTAATTAATTAAGTGCATTTACAAACATGTGTAACAGTGTTAATAAATTAAATAAAAAAATGACTTTCTTAAAATTGAAAAATAAAAAATATATTAAACTATATAAATATAAATATAATAATTAAATAAATTTATATTAAATTATACATGTGAGCATTGAAGAGTTTGTAATTTTGCCTAATTTAATGATATATATTAAATTAGGTAAACATAAATACAATAATTAAATAAATTTATATTAAATTATATAGTATTGAAGAGATTGTAACCTTGATTAATTAAGTTCATTTACAAATATGTGTAACAGTGTTAATAGATTAAATAAAAATGATTTTTTTAAACTAGAAAAAAAAAAAAAGATTATTATAATAAAAAAAATTAATATATATTTATTTTAACTCTGTAGAAAAGATCAAATCCATATTAAATTATAAAGTTGAGTAATTATACACATTTACAATCATGTATCATAGTTTTGACAGTAATAAATAAAATTAAAAAAAATGAATTCAATAAAACTGGAAAATTGAAAAATTATTTATCATAATAATAAAACACAAAATAAATGATCATATTAACATTAACATTGATATATTTTAACTCTGAATCTATCTAGAAATGATAAATTGATTTAATCCTTATCAACACTAAATACTAAACTAATATTCATATAATATATCCTTAATTCTAGTATATGTCTGATCATACTCTTAATTATATATTTTATTCACATAACTTTAGTATATACTTCATAATAATTATATATTTTATTTACCTGACTTTGGTATAAGCCTTATCATACTCTTAATTATATATTTTATTCACATAACTTTAGTATATACTTCATAATAATTATATATTTTATTTACCTGACTTTGGTATATACTTCATAATAATTATATATTTTATTTACCTGACTTTGGTATAGGCCTTATCATACTCTTAATTATATATTTTATTCACATAACTTTAGTATATACTTCATAATAATTATATATTTTATTTACCTGACTTTGGTATAGGCCTTATGATATTATAGTAAGTACTTATAATAATAAAAAATTTTATTTAAATTGACCTATCAACTTCCCAAACAATATTAATATAATACATATTGTCTTTGGTGCATGGCTTTTTGGCAAAATAAGTTTATATGACCATATCAACTGCGCAAAATGGAAGAAGCTTGATCTCTATTATTTAATCTGGTGAAATGGATTTTCTCATTGTAACTAAATGTGGTAAATGAAAGATAATTTTTTTTAGAGAATATTTGTTTAAAAATTGGTAAAAAAAATGTTGGATTTTTAAATTTAAGTGATTATTTTTGTAAAAATGGAGTAACTTGAGGTTTTCAACATGCTGAATTCATTTTTACATTCAAAAATAGATTTTGAAAAACAAAAAATAATGATTCCTATAAATTTATATAGTCTGTTTCCTAAAAAAAAAAAAAAACCATTTCATAGAACAGCTAACCAACACCTAATCAAATTATACAAATTCAAACCCTGATTCAATGAAATCATGTTTGATCCACAAATTACCGAGAAATTGATGCGTTTGAGACAAATTTTATCCCAAATTTTTTTCACATCGATCCACTCTTGAGCCTCAACCGTTAAAAACAGCTGCTCAACCTTCAGGCTTTCAGGTCCCATGACAGTAACTGCGTGCGTCGGGCGTCTCAGTAGGCCTGTCCGTCTGTCACCAGAAGAAAGAGTACGGGTAACGTAACACATATATAAATATGGCGGCATCATATGGTATACAAGTGACAAGGACTTGTAGTCCGCACCTGGCCTGAAAACCAGACAGGCATGCATCGCATGGGCTACAGCTACCACCCAAGGCGGCGGCGGAAATGTTCAGATTACGAAGACCGCGCAATCCATATGACGGCATTAGATATTCTATATGCAACTTGCGTCCTCAGTCAACTTGAACAAGGGTAAGCTGATCTTCTGGTAAACTTGTTTCCACATTTACTTGAAAACGGAAATGGTGTTTTTTTCATCACAATCAGTAAATCTACCATAACTCTGTTGTCAATTAGTATTGGGAATTATTACTAGTTGTAATTGTTGTTAATCAGTAGTAGTGGAACAATCATGACTGGCTGTAATTAGCTGGAATCAGCGAATGCAGATTCAGACTCACTCATCATCGTTATTCAAGGAAAACAATTTCACTTGGAATAACTTGCTGGTGGTTCATAAAAGGCAGACTTTTACTCCTGCTAGAAGCCTCTGGATCTTCCTTTGTTAACCTGTTTCCTTATGTCTAAGGAAGACCAGCTCTCTTAACCAATCAAAAACAGTTTTAGGTCATACTCCAGGACTTGAAACAAGTCTTAGATCATACTCCAAAACATCCCTAGCTGCAATTGTTGTCAATCCGTAGTAGTGGGACAGTCATCACTGGTTGCAATTGGCTGCAATCAGTGAATGCATGCTGACTCATTCAAAGAAAACAACTTCATCTGGAATAAGGAATAAACTGTTGGTGATCCATAAAAGGCAGACTTTCACTCTTGCCTCTGGATATGGGGCGGTTAACATGTTTCCTTATGTCTAAGAAAAATTAGTTCTTAACCAATCAAAAACAGTTTTACGTCATACTCCAAGACTAGAAACAAATTTTACATCATAATCATACTCCGGAACCAAAAACAAATTACATTATAATAAATGTATTTATTTTTCTAAATTTAATAATATATATATATATATATATATATATATATATATATATATATATATATATATATATATATAATTTTAAATTTTCTTAAATAAAATCTTATAACTGTAATAATGTTCTTAAAATACTTAATTTTAAAGGACAGTCTTGAACGAATCATTCAAAATTTTCTAAACTTTGTGCATCACCTAATTCCAGTAATTTTAACAAATGAAAAAAATTTCATGCCAAAAAATAGTCCAGCATGTTTCACATAGATTATATTGGCCAATTAGGGTGGGGAATTTTACTTAATTTAAGTGACTCAGTCGTCAAAGAATCAATCAATTTTTTTCTATTAAACTGTGTGCATCAGCTAATTCTAGCAATTCTAACAAATAATTGAAATAAAGTTTTCCTGCAAGTGACACTCTTAAAAAATAGCCCAGCATGCTTCACATAGATTATAGCCGGGGAACGTTCATATCTCTAAACTTACGTATACCAATTTGGCACGCCAGAAAAAATTGGAGCAGTAGATAAGACATTGGAGAGATTTAACGAAAGGAAATCTAAGGTTTCTCTCTTGTTGAGGGAGGAAAAACCCTTAAATGCAAAGGAAATTTAGTTTCCCTACACGTAGTTGAAGGATGGGAAATCGTTGGGCGACTGCACTGAGATGTTAGCAGCCAATTCCATGGTCTAGTTTTTGGGAAGAAATGGGAGTTCATCAGCCCAACGGATGTTGAAATTATTTTATCCTTTATGGATAAAACGAAGCGATATACACGAAATTCTATGGGTTTCTTAGAGAAAATCGATGAAAGTTCAGGCGAAATTACTGTCGATGAGGATTCAGGGGAATTGGGTGGCTTGACAGATAGAAACTTGTCGCAAGAGATTGAACAGAATCCAGAAATTTCAGATGCTGCTGATATTTCTGCTTCTGCTTCTGTAGTTGCGGTATGTGTGGAGAAGAATAGCGAACCTGCAGTACTATATGCATTAGATAGCTTAGTTTCTGAGGGAGAAAAGTTGAAGCTGATACATGTCAGGCGTCCCATTGTTACCCTTCCGACTCCTAGTATGATAATCCTAAAACCCCTTGTGTTTTCGTTTATTATGTATTTCTATTCTTTCTTTTCCAGATTGAACAGACTCAGACACAATTATCATATGATGAGATTGTATTTTGGCATAATAGTGTGGAAGAACATCGACCATCCAACAGAAAGCCTGTTACGAATTACGAACTAGCCCAGACCCATCTGTGTAAAATATGCACTCTCTATGATAGTTTATTTCTTGTGGTTGTTTAAATTTTATAAGAAGCATTGTGATAGAAAGGCACTGAGTGATTCTTTTATGGGGGTGGGACACTCGGTTGGATGAAGTTGCTATTGCTTAATTTTTATTTAATTTAGTTGAGAAATAGCAAACATGTCAGTTAAAGGATTCAAAATTTGTGGTCATGCAAATCTCTATAAAGACCATAACAGCACATTACTTTTATCCACCCTGCTCTGTGTAAATAAAGAGTTCTGCTTCAGATTGTGGTTTAAAATGCACCTCCTTTCATTTCACTCCCTCTAGCTTCTCTCAGTTCAAACACATCCCATAAGAGATTTGATGGACCAGCACTATGCTTAGCTCTTTTCCTAGAGAAAAAAAATAGAATGTGTAGGCTTTTACAATTAGTCAAACTGTTTTCACAATTAATCTTAGTTTTAATGCGTTTTAATTGTGTATTATCATTACTACTATAAAATCCACCTTATTTCTTTCCATATAACAATACAAGCATGTAAAATCCCATTTTTATTTAAAAGTATTTTAATTAATTATTGAAATCCACATAATTAAGAAAGATATAAAAAATATCAAAGTGTTTAAGTTGATATTGATAAATATGAAATTAAAAATATTTGGTTTTTCAATAATATATATATATAGATATATTTTACAAGAACGGTTAGGCTGTATTAAGCAGCTTTCTGGCAAGCCAGAATCAGAAAGTTACAAATCTGAAGAAGGTTGGTGACCTCTAATAGTGCTGCCAACCTTCTTGTGAATGTCTTGGGAATCCAATCCCATTTGCTTCTTGAACTAATTCGAGAAAATGACAAAAATGCATACATGAGTAAATTCTCACAAACTGTGAGCACAGTAGAAGACAGAAGCAAAGCATTAAACCGAGGAGGATGAAATTTTCCCCTTAAAAAAGGGATCCAGCTTTTTCTGAGAACCTAAAGAAATGTTGGAGGCCGCCTCCTTTTCTCTGCGTGCTTTGTTGGTCTTTCGCCCTCGGGTAAGAGGTGGAGATAGAACTGAAATGTCTTCAGTTTCAGAAGTTTCCACAGAGCCGCTAGAGGGGACTGAAACAACCAAACCTGGAGGGGCAGGGGGCTCTGGATCTGAGGCCCGAACTTCTCTCGCTGCTACTGACTCTGGGGGGGTGGAATCCGGAAGGCTTTCGTCTACCGGAGGGTTTCCCTTAACTGTTGTTGTTTCTGGATCTAGGGCTTCGTCTTCCTTCAACGCATCAAAGCTGTTTTTATTTTCTAGAGTTGCCTCTGCTGAATGAGTGGCCTTCTGAGCCTGGGGTAGTGGATCATTTCTCCTTGGCTGCCTTCGTTGGTTAGATACTGGCTGAAAATCAACTTCTTTGACTGGTCCCGACACCTCAAAGGCTTTGGGGTAGCTTTTTGCGAAATGATCGTAAGCATGGCACCGAAGGCACTTAAAAGGAATCTGCTCATAGTCCAGCTCTTGGATATGGCACCATTCCCCCAGGGAGAGCTTAATGGCTTCCGAAAGGCCTTCCTCAAGGTTAACCTCAACACAAATTTGAGCGCAGGTATACTGATCCCCTTTCGGCTCCACACTGTCCAGGAAACGCCCTAGCTTATTGCCGATGTCCTCCAGAGACCTTTTCCCCCAGAGATGCAAGCGAAGATGAGGCAGCCTAACCCAAACAGGGGCTGCGGTGATCTCGGTGCCAGGATTGAAGTCAAGAGTCCAGGGGGCTAAGAACAACCCTCTCGCCCCCATGAAATAGGGTCCATATCTGAAAACTAGATCACAATCCTCTGTCCTTGAGAAACTGAAGACAAAAAAACCCCTGCCTACTGCGCACGAAGAGACTTTTCCTTGTATCAACGACTTCCAACGATCATCCATCCATGCCTTCACCGTTTTGGGGCTGGGCCATAACCCCGTAAACTTTTCGATGAGGGCCCTTTCTGCTAGAAAGAGGGCAAGATTGCAAGGCTCCTCTGGAGATAGCTCCAGCGAAGGGATCTCTTCCCTCTTCTTAACAAACTTAGACGAAAGAGAAGGCTTGGATTTCGGTCCTGCCGAGTGGACTAATGCTTTGAATGCTTCCAAAGGATCTTCTTCCATCTCAGCAATCGGATTTGGGGCCATCGTAGCAGGGCGTCGACCACCAGCAAATCGCAGAGGCAGGTCGATCGCTGCTCCAAATAGCGTGCAAAAAAACGCAGGAGGGACGCTCACGCCGATCCGCGGCTGTATGACCGGCTGCTACAGACGAATCCCCACCCCTGCAGTCGAAAAACAAGAGCGGAGACGGCTAGGGTTTAAGCCCTAGCCGTAATGGCATTCCGATTCGCTTCATTCTGTCGATCCATACATATGATTATTATTATTATTATCAATAATATTCTATTATTCTGAAATAGTTTTTCAATAATACTATTTATTATATTTAAAATATTTTTTAATAAATTTATTTTAATTTATATTTTTTATTTATATAACAATGTAAAAAATTGAACAAATTCTGCTAGTGTGAATAGGTCTCCTTTTGTATGAATAAGTCTCCTTTTGTAAGAGACCTAGGTTTTAAATTGATTAGCATAAAGACACATCTAAAATCTAATCATGTTAAGGTTTAAAGATCACATGATAGTCTTCCAACTTACACATAAACTAGCAAACAAAAAAAATAATATATTAAATTCAAAATTAAAATGAAAAAATAGTTTTTTTATTTTCTAAATTTTTCCTTTAAAAATTTCCAATAATCTCTACTTTTATGAAACTGTATTGTGAGATGCATGCCATTTGAGATTAATTTAAAAAATGCATCATAGAAATGTAGGAAAGAGTTTGATATCTTTTCATTAAGGAATTTGTTCTTTTGGGTTTCTGGAAAAAAAACTTGAAGGAAATATTAATTGAGTAATTTTATAAATTTAGCAAGTTATAAAATATAAAATTTAATAGATAAAGTTTATAGTTACTATAATAAAAGGTTGGGAATAATATAAAACCTTTTATATAAAATTGTGAAACTTTGAATTACTAAAATAATCTATCAAATTATATATATTATTTTTATTTATATAATGATAATTAAAATTCAAATTATATATACAATTTTTATAATACTTTATTATATTAATACATACAAATATTCAAAATAGTTGTTCTCTATTTATAATATGCATTGCTTTATACATTTTCATATGTTTAAAGTTAAAATGGTTTTATGTTAATTTTTTATTTTATGTTTATTTACAATTCTTCAATCTAGTATAGGAGAGATGTCTATGTAACAGAAGACATTAAAATAATAGTAAAAAAATCATAAAATTGACACAATATAGTATCACCAATATAGATCCATCTCTAGATCTCTAGAGGTGCAAACTTTTAACTTTTCCTCAAGTTTTGCATTTTAAAAGAGGTTTTCACCTCTAGAGATTGGATCTCTCTGGACCCTTGATAGATCCCGGGTTAAGATGGATCTATGTTGATTATAAAAAATTAAAAAAGAAAATATTACAAATTGCTAAAATTAAAAAATACAAAAATATTAAAAACAAAAAAATATAAATATAAATATTAAAGTTATATTAAAAATTTGAAAAATACAATTAATTAAAAAAATAAAATAATATAGTACCACCAGCATAGATCATTCTTAACCTCAGATCTGTCAAGCACATAGAGGGATCAAATCTCTAGAGATGCAAACTTTCAACCTTTCTTCAAGTTTTGCACTCTAAAAAAGGTTTTCACCTCTAAAAATTGGATCCCTATGTTTATAAATCCCTAATTAAAACAAATCTATGCTGATTACTAAAAATTTGAAAAATACAATTAATCAAAAATTAAAATAATAATAATAAATAATTTTAATTTTTAACAGAGCATTAACAACCTAGAGAGATAAAATCCCTAGAATAAAGATGAAACTATGTTAATTTATTGACTTCCATTCTAAAGTTCTGAGCATTGAAAGCTTTTTAACTTCCAAAATGAACAGCGAAATCCAAAGCTTTTGAGTTTTGTATTATCTTAATCCACTTGATATAACTTTAATGTGTTTCTGGTTTGCAGTGGGAAACCGCCTGCCAATTGCACTGGCAAGCAGTGATGCTGTAGCTGCTCATATGGAAAAAGTTGCATCACAAACTCTTAACCTGTTCCGGCCTTTTCAGCAGATGTGTAATAGCAAAAAGGTCATCTTAAAACTTTATGTCTTTTTGGATTCTTTTGATTATGAGACAGGAGTTTTTCCATGTCAGACTGGTGCAGTAATATTTACTCATTGTCAATGGAAATCAGGTGCAAGCAGAAAACATTGTGCTAGACGATCATAATATACGACAAGCAATTGAGAAATATATCTCAGACTCCGGAGTCAATAAGCTCGTTATGATGTCTTCCCATCCTTTAATAAAAAGGTAAATTAGTGCCAAAACCAGCAAAATTTCTGGATGTATTAATTAAACAACTTCACATCCTTCCATTGGTGAACCAAATCTCCCATCGTTTGGTAGCACTTCTACTGTTCATTACAATTATTATCTAATTTGATTTATTGTATGTTCATCTCAACAAAATTTTAAAAGTGAGCTGTAACACAGTGTTACATAGTAGTATGTTCATCTCAACAAAATTTTAAAAGTGAGCTGTAACACAGTGTTACATAGTATTAATATAAAAGTGGAAACCAATATGCAATCTGTTACGAAACATTGAATGCTGTTGTAGATGGATTATAAGTAGTCTAATCTGAAGCAATTTTATTGTAGGTGAATTATAGATCATCTAATCTAAAATAATTCAGATCTGACTTTCAAATCTAACTGCTTATAATCCACTTGCAAAATTCATGGCTGCCTAACAAGTTGTATATTACTATCCTACAAAGGCCATTTCTTACATTGGGCTTAGATTTTTCTATATTAAAGGCTATTTTCATACAATAGGATTATTGATGTCCATAGTCTGGATTCTTTTGTAGGCAACCTGCAGGCCTCGATAGTAGGCAACCTACAGGCCTCGATAGTAAGAAACTAAAAAAAGGCGACGATAAAGGCCATGATAGTAGGAAACTTAAAGACAACGATAAAGGCCACCATAGCATGAAACTTAAAGACGGCTACAAAGGCCGCGATAGTATGAAACTTAAAGACAACGATAAAGGCCACGATAGCATGAAACTTAAAGGCAACGATATGCCTGAAAGTATTGCAAGGAAACCCTCAAAGTTTTGTTCTGTATATGTTATATCAAAAGGAAAACAAGGTTCAGGGCATCCGAGCAATACTTCGGCACAATATTCTAGTTGTAGCAGCAGCAGTTGTAGTTCAGAAGACAATTCACTATCAAGAGGTATTACAATATTCTTTGGCAAAGACAGTTTCTCTACCTTGCCATGGATTATTTTATGTAGTCGTATTTGGCAATCTGTCTTACCTCCAATTTACGACGTTTTGAATACTTTGAAGCGAACTATATGCTATGCCAATTATGCTTTAAATACTTTTGATTTCACTAGACATTTTCTTTCTTACAGAATCTGAGTAAAACACATCTAAATTTGTCTGTTGTTGTCATGGTTCTGAACTACTTTTCTTTTATTGTTTAGAAATGACAGGGAAAAGTGTTTTAGAACCCAGTGAAACCACTACCAATAATGAGAATGGCGGCGAAAGACTTGAGAACAGCAGAAGAGATTTTGATGGGCCATTTATATCAAAGGTGAGCAAAATTAGCTTCTTTTCAGTAAGCCCTCTGAGAAAGAATCTGCCAGACACGCAATAAAGACTAATTTTTAACATTTATATTTTTTTGGACCTGATACATTTTTACTATCCAATACAAACTAGGATGAAATGTAGAAAGACACTTCTGTTCTGTTTCCTGCATGCAGCCTGATATTGAGACTAAATTAGAAAGGCCAAAGATTGAACTTCAACATACCCGGGAGACGTACAAGGAAGCAATTGCAATTGAAGAGGCAATTGTTGCAAATGAGAATGGCAACCAGAGCCTTCAGAATAACAGAAGGGATTTTGAAGGGCCATTTATATCAAAGGTGATCAAACTAGCTTCTTTTCAGTAAGCCTAGTGAGAAMGAATATGCGAGTCACACAATAAAGACTATTTTTTAACGTTWATATTTTTTGGACCTGATTCATTTTTACTATCCAATACAAACGAAGATGAAATGTAGAAAGGCAATTATGTTCCACAACTAAATGACAAACTGTTTCCTGCATGCAGCCTGATATTGAGACTAAATTAGAAAGGCCGAAGATTGAACTTCAACATAATGGGGAGACRTACAAGGAAGMAATTGCAGTTGAAGAGGCAATTGTTGCAAATGAGAATGGCAACCAGAGCCTTGARAACAACMGAAGTGATTTTGAAGGGCCATTTATATCAAAGGTGAGCAAAACTAGCTTCTTTTCAGTAAGCCTAGTGAGAAAGAATATGCCAGTCAAATTGCAAATCAAGATGCACATCAAAACTGTTTTGTATTAAGTATAATCACAATATAAATACAATTACAAGTAGCTTAAGATAGATAGCAATCTTAACTACACAATCTAGATAGTTGAGATAATATCTCAACTCTCCCTAACAAACTCAAACCAAATACTAATCATGGCATTTAGCCATTATTCTCCAACACTCCCCTTTAATGGAGAATTGCAATTTTTTTTGTTTTTACAATATAGAAAATACATACAATTCATATCTGTCATCTGTGTCCTGCTGGTCTTCATTAGCAACTCTACCCACTCTGCAATTACTCGGTTTCGCTCTTTTCTTCTCCACACTTTTGAGCTACCTCATCCATTTAAAGTATAACCCCTTCAGACCATCATTGACTTATTTGCAGGATTGACGCTTCTTGACTACCCCAAAGTATAGCCTCGACATTGATTTATCCTATGGATACACTATTATCGGTAAAATTCCCCCGAAGAACAAATTTAGACAGTTATATAGGACAGTGATATGATCACTGGACATTTTCAGTAGTCAATCATACAATTCACCTTCTTATACATAGCCTATAACTGATGATCTTAAAGCACCGAAGTACAACAAGTCCCACCAACATCTCACATGTAGACATAATCAAATTAATGATTTGTTCTATCGGTTGAGAACCACTAATTTAAATTATGATACTATGTTACTTGAATGATTCTGCCATATACAAAAATTTACAAACAAAACTAATACTAACAAACTAAATACACACTAATTATTATAAGTTGCCCATCTTTGCCTTTGACCAGAATTAACAAGTCATTAGTTGTATGTTGCATTGCCTCTTTTGTATGTAGTTATGGATGCACGCAGGGTAGAAGTAAGCAACGTTCTTGTTGACCCATTGGGTTGTGAATGACTGGCTGGCCACGACATTGACAATATGCTTTCTGAAGGGGTCAGAAGAAGAACACAGACAAATAAGAGAAATTCTATTGCTTGATTGATTCAAAATGTTTACATATGCCTCTATAAATAGAGTTCTTTAGAAAACTCTCAAGTGTCCAGAAGGTTCTTGGAGCGTTGGAGCGTTGGTGGATTGTCGGTGGATATGACAGTAGAGCTCTCTCGAAGTTGGTGGACACTTCGGGTTAGGTAGAAATTAACTTTTTCTAACACTTCCCCTTAATTTCTACCATTAATTACATCAATATTTTCAATGTCCAATGCTTCTCTCAAATATTCAAATTGGTCTTGTGCTCATAGCCTTTGCAAGTTGTTCTTTTGATCTGCAATGTCTCCTCCTTAACAAATACATGTCTTGGTTGGGTCTTTATTTGAGTCATGTCATCATCTTCAATTTCTATCTTCATATGGTTGGG
>ML779843.1:1143564-1163140 GCA_009831015.1 Picea engelmannii | reverse complement strand
TCTATCACCCTTTATCTTCTACATCATGAATCTCTCTTTTATGTTTTACATTGCTTCTTGCATCTTGTTTTTTTTCTTGTCAATATACTTTATGGATATGTTTCTTGTTGGAGTTGATCAAGATCCAACAAGACAACCTATGACAATGGATTGGAAAACTTAATTGACACACCACTTGCCATGATTTTACATCACTTAACATTTGATTTGGACTCAAATTTTGACTAGCTTAACAAACCGACTCTCACTTTTGACTCTTCTTGAGATTAATACTCTCTTGTAATGACTTTACATTTCAAGACTCCCTTTTACAAAGCTTTTAAACTCATTCAAAGACTCAATCACTTGACCTTAACCTTCTCTCACTTGACTCAATCACTTGACCTTAACCTTCTCTCACTTGAACTTGACTCTCAACTTAACTCAATTTCAAAGACTAAACCCACATGACCATTTTTAACACAACAACACATAACAACACGACTTCATATTTCTTTAAACAAATACTTCACTCATGCTATTTCTCTTTTCCAAGACCCTTATAATTTTCATTAAAGTGACTTTGATTTCACTATTCTCCATTCTTATCCTCACAAACTCTTCCATGACTAAGCTTTCCATATGGCATTTCATGCATGTAACATTTAAAAAGTAAGATTAACTTGCCTCTTTTAATAAGCACATACTTTTATGAGGGTGATTTCCTCTTTAAAAATCACTTTTAGAATAATTAAATTTCTCCAAGATAACATTGCTTACCGCGGCACTAATGAAAGCTTGAGATTTCCCCCTTGCACAGCTCAGTCCCCATATGCCTTACAGAACAAAACTTCCATCTCGAAGGCGGCTTCTGGGAGTGCATCCCACTTCGATCCACAAGCTCTTTTGAGCATCAGGAAACTTCAAGATTTGATCCTCACTTAAATTTGGATTCAGCTTCTATTCAGGGAATCTCAACTTCTCTGCGTAGTGCAGGATTTTATCATCAACTGTATTCTCCTCTTACTCTTCGTGTCGATGAGAATCATCCTTCCTTCAATGGCGACGCACACGAATGCACAGGGTATCTGAGGCTGCTCGACCACCTCCCTTAACTTTTCCTCCTTGTTCACGACCTTCCTCTCAGGTCGTTTCGTTATTTATGATGGACTTACACCGTCCACTTCAGACATCCGCTGAGCCTATTTCCTTAGACCCTCATTCCATTCCGGATTGGACTACAACACAAAATGCTGCCATAGTTGCATGGATGAAGCACAATTCCTTGAAGGATAATGCTACTCCACTAAACAGAGGTCTGACCCCTTCTAGCTGATCATAAATGAGCTCGTCCTTCTCACGGACTTTCTGCGGAAGCTCTCTCAGCCACGACTCCACACCTTTCTTCCTGGCAGCGACTCCTTTGCGAATACAGACTCTGAAAAAAAACTTCACTGCTACCAATTCCCTTACGTCTATTGTGGAAGTTGCGGCTTCCTCAATAACTTTCACAATAACTCGCTCACACTTACAACTCTCCAACTATGCAATAGGGGCGACTCCTTTCAGGATCCTGGGCCCTCCCGTGAGGGAGTGAGCCCAGTCCTGTGCTCTGATACCAAGATGAAGAGAGCATAACCAAATGAATACAGAAGAATAACACACAGACAAATTCTTTATTGCTCAATGATAAAAACAGATACATCTGCCTCATATTTATAGAGGCCATGGAAGACTCTAGAGTGTCCAGAGGGTTCTCGAAGTGTCGGTGGATTGTCACGAGCTCTCTCGAAGTTGGTGGAAGCTTCGAGTTAGGTAGAAATTAACTTTTTCCAACACCACGCGCTAGGAAGACTTATACTCTGTGCGACAAAGGAATACTTATACTTCATGCGATCTCCCTCACCAAGCTATGGAATGTGCAACGAACCTCGTTGGGCACTCTTTGACTACACTGTTGCTCTCTAGGCACTGTGGAGATGCTCACTTCCCAAGCTGTTCACTCTTGGGATCGAGCTACTCTCCAGGAATTGTGGAGATTCTCACATCTCGTGCTCTGATACCATGACAAAACAAGAGACTGCTCAGTGAAAACAAGAGACTGCTCAGTGAAAACAAGAGACTGTGCAGACTAAACAGTAGACTACGCAAAGTAGACATATTGCATGAGATGGAAAAAGGAATGTGTCGAGCGCATTTGATTAAGGGAAAAATGGCTGAGCTAAATAAGGTCTAGTAAAACAAGAAAGTCAAGAACCTGACAAGAATCCTAACAAACTCGTACAGTGGCCAGAACAACTGGAAGTGTACAATCACTACTATGTTGAGGTTTACAACTAACATATCTTACCATCACTTAAATCTAGGCAACCACCTCCTACATTTAGATAAATATGTTTCCCATATTATTGGAATTAAAAGAAGTTAGATTAGGAAACTCTTGACACCTTTAACTAGTTACAAGAGAGAAAATTTGAATAAGAAGATAGGGGGTTCTGTTGCAGAGATTTAGAGAAGAGAAAATTGGGGTTTTACCTTGGAAAAGGGAGCTGTCATATTATGGCACTGGATAAACTATGGAAGAAATCTATGGGGGCCTAGTAGAGAACATGAGAAGGAAGATGAAGCCATGGAGAGAAAGAGGAAGGAATTCACATACAACAGTAGAATCTAGACTAAGTGGAGATACACCCTTAGAATCCCTAAAGAAAGCTAAAATACGAAAGAACAAAGATAAATTATGTTGGAGTTAAATTTGAAATAGACAATAGTTTGGACTTTCTATGAGACATGGAAGAGCATTGGAGGGAAGAGCTTCCCGGGCACTGTTGAGTAGATAAAGAAATATCCTTCTTATGTTGTGTGTGGCAGGCGTTGTGAGTGCTCAATAGTGGGTTGTGTGGTTGATCTTTTATTTCTTTTTGGGATGAGAGCACTGAGAGTTGTGAATTGTCTTCTTCTTCTCCTTGGTGGTCTCATAGCTTGGCTAGAAGGTGGCATCCATAGAGGACTTCCTACAATTGGGTGGAAAAATGATCTATCTCAATCACTTTGTATTCATCTTTTGGAAAAGATAAGTACCTCTTCATGTCTCTGAAATTTTTTTATTATATATTTTGAATTATAAATGGATGTTGTTATAAACAAATACAGTAGAGTTTTGCAAGCCTATAATTGTTGGTTACCAACAAAAATGACAATACAATCATGAACACTTGTAGGTCGGGATCCTGTAGGAATTTGCAGACTTAACTCTGTAAGTGAATTTTTAAATTTATATGAGTATTTTGATGACATTCGGAACAATCTCTGCACATTAAACTTCATTTTATTATTTTATTTATTGACCGGTACCATCTAGACAGGTTGTGTCACTCTACCAATCATCCCTCCAAGTAAATGGTGAATTTCAGCTCCCTATTCCAAGATAACATGTGAGGATCTATATTGTACAAAATCTACCCATTGTATTGAGTTTTTACATTCCTTTGCTTATGTATATATTTGCTAGAAGGTTCTGGCTCATGGTAAATTTTCTCACCACCGTTGTGTTTGCTAAAATCTGAGAATATTTAGCAATCGACTAATCCCGAGGCTTGGAGAGTTTCAATAGTTTGTAATGCCTTATTGCCCAAAAGTCACAAGTTAAATCTAATGATGACAGTACCCATCACCCAAACATGTGTGTATAGTTTACAGTAAGTCCACTTAAGCGCATATAATAATTTTGTTAAAAGAAACAATGATAAAGCCTAAGATATATGTATAGAGAAAAAGATAGATTTTGCATAGTTGAGACATAGAGAAGAAGCCTAAAGGAACAAGTTCTAAACAATTTGAAGTTAAACTTGGAAGGGGACATTTTCATTCTTGATTTAGATAGGAGAATCAAATAATGTTACATGACATACACAATTTTGCATGGAAAATAGACATTGACTGATTACATGTAATGGGTTTTATTCCCTAGGATTCTTAACTTTGGATTGTGTGATTATCATCGGGACAATTGAATCGCATTCAAAGCACAAATGGGAAGTCAATATGTAGAGGAGTGGTTTCTAAAATTTAGTTTATTCTATACCATAAAAAGCTTTATTACTTAAACATTTTGATGCCTTTTTAATATTGTTGTTAACAATCAAAACTTAATGTGAAGGGAAGTAAAGGAGCACTTTCTTCTTTAATTGTATTATTAGTATTGAAGTTGTTTTTATAATTTGTTGAGACAAAGTTGAATAAAAGTAAAAATACCTATGGTTTATTGATTTTTAATAACAATTTCTAAATGAAGTTTTGAATGTAATGATCTAGTGTAGGGTAAGTTACAAATATGGTACTAAAGACAAGGTTATAATAAGTTTTGAATGTAATGATCTAGTGTAGGGTAAGTTACAAATATGGTACCAAAGACAAGGTTTAGGTTATAATACTGGGAGTTGTATGGGTTTAGGGATAATTTCTAGATGATTTAATAGTATGTCATATGTCATGTTAAAACTAACATAATTATCTGTTTACACAAATATAGAGAGATCATTGTTCATTTAGAATTGTAGAAGATTAATCTTGGGGAATTTAACAGTCACTATCATGGAAGATATACCAAACCTTCAAGAAGTTTAGTCTAATGAAAGAGACCCCTCTAGACGTGGCAGAAACCATGAGAGACTAAACATTAGGGGAATTTTGAGGTAAAAAATGGGTCTAGAAAAGTGCACTATCAATGTCAACTTTAAAATAACCAATAGGATTCAAGATGACGATATCAACCATGAGGGTAAATGGTTTTGGAGGGAAAGAAAGAAAACTTTTTTTTTTTGTATTTTCAACTTATTTCCTTATAGGTTTACTCAAATTTCAAGTGTAGGCACTCATTGATGTGGAATTAAATTATGCATCCCTCTATATACTTTTGATAGACCCGCATTGAGATATACTAGAAATACATGAAAAAACAAAGAAACATGTTGTTTCAAGTATTTTCGTTATATCTCACTATAGGTCTATCAAAAGTATGCGGAGTGTATAGAGGAAAAAAGTAGTTTTCTTTATTTCCCTTGAAAATTTATCTCTGTTATTTTATTATTTTCCTTATGAATCCCATTTTAGACAAAAAAAATTCCCCTCATGAGTAGAACTTTAGAGTTCTAGAGTAGATAACGAAAAGACACTAAAGGCTTAGAATGAACAAAATGAGTTAAACACTACCCTACTGTAGAATCCAACTGAAAATTAGAAACAAATGTATCAATGATAGATTTCAAACAATGCTAGTAAGAGTCTTTGGAGGAAAAGGTCCCACAATATTATGAATCAAATATCTAATGATGGGACATATGCACCATCTGATCGGATTGGGATACAACCACTTCTAAAGATTCAATTAGCAACAATTCAAGGCCTTATTTTTATAGTTTGAAGAAGAAGAGGCATTTTAGAGATTGTTTATAGGGGGAGTTCAAAATGTAAAACCACCTACCTTTTATAGTGAGGTGAAATTAGGTGAAAAAGTTAGGGCATTGCTTCTTGAAATAAGGAAATACTTTCAGGTTCATGACTATTTTGAAAACATGAAGGCTAAAGTGGCCATTTTTAAATGTGAATGTTAGGGCATCCATTTAGTGGGAAGATCTTAAGAAAGTGAAGAAGACCAATGAGATAAAAATCACTTGGAAGCAATTTATGAAACACTTTTAGCAAAAATACCTTTCAGAAAGGTACTATGATAATGAGATCAAATAATCTCATGAAATGAATTTGGGACAAATTTTAATCGATGATTATGAAACAAAGCTTTTGGAATTGCTAGGGTTTTTCCCATATATCAAGGATGAGAAGGTAAAAAATTAGCATTCCGTGAATGGACTACCTCAATATTGCAAGGATGCGATTGAATTTAAAGAGCCTACAAATCTTGATGAGACAACTTAGAAGGATAAACATTATCATCAATAGAACAAGCATAAACCAAGAGTCTATAAGGCATGGAGGGAAAAGAGGAAAGAGAAATATGAACAGAGGAAGAAATGATTCAAGCCTTAGTTGTATAAAAACCAGTCAAGGAATTTCTACCAAAGTTACCTAGCATGAAGTAGTTTCCAGCAAAACTACCGAACACAAACTATAAATAAGGAAACTTGATCAGTGGGGAGGCCAAATGATTCTTTCAAAGGATCTTTAAAATGTTGGGGATGTGGAGAAGATCATATACTCATGGATTGTCCTCGTAGACAAGAAAAGACTAGGAATGACCAAAAAATTCAAGAAGCTACAACAATTAATGATGTAACAAGGACCATTCCTAGAATCTATGCTTCTTTAGAGGATCAACAAGAATACCATCAATCATTGTTGGTTGAAGTTGAAAGTAAAATTGCTAAGAAATTTGTTTCTATTTTGATTGATACATGGTCTAGTCACAACTATATTGCACCTTAAGTTGTTGACTTATATGTTCTTCAAAAATGCAAACACAAGAAATCATGGTTAGTGTAGTTGACCACAGGAACTAAGAGAAAAGTAAGTGAGTTTAGGATGCATGTCCATTTCAAATGACTAGAATTTCCACATTGGAAGATTTGAATTTATTTCTACTTGATTCATATGATGTCATGATTGGCATGGACTGGCATGGACTGGCTAGAAGTACATAACTTAAAACTTTATTTCTATAACAATACCCTTTATTGCATAGATGAGGACGAAAATCCAAGAACAATAAAAGGTACTCCAAAATCCATTTCCATAAGACAAATTTCATCCTTACAATTGAAGAAGAGTTTCAAAAACGAATGTCAATTGTATGTAGTTCATGTGTTGAAATCAGTAGAAACAAAAGGTCTAAAGATTGAATACTATCAAATAATTCAAGTATCCAATGATGTATATTTTAGATGAGATACCCACTCTACCTCCCTAGAGGGACATTGACTTTGTAGTTGATCTTATGCTTGGAGATGCACCTATATTCAAATCTCCTTATGGAATGAGTAATCCTGAACTAATAGATTTGAAAATGTTGTTGGAAGAGTTGTTAGTGTCTCCTTGGGGATCACTGGTTTTTGTTTTGTGAAGAAGATAGATGGGACCCTCATATTGTGCATAGAATATAGACCATTGAACAAGGTTATAGTGAATAAATACTACCCATTGCCTCATATTGATGACCCTTTTTATCAAGTAAGAGGGGAACAAGTGTTTTAAAAAAATGACTTGAAATAAAGATGTCATCAAGTCAGAATCAAAGATGAGGACATACATAAGACAAATTTTAGGACAAGGTATGGGAATTACAAGTTTTTGGTAGTAGCATTTGAACTTACCAATACACTAGACACATTCATATGCCTTATGAACGATGTCTTCAATAAGTATTTGGATAAGTTTGTAATTGTTTTTATTGACAAAATACTTATCTATTCAAAATACGAAGAAGAGCATGAGGACCATCTCATAATGGTTTTGAAATTATTTAAAGAGCATCAATTGTATGCAAAGTTTTGCAAGTGTCACTTTTATGAAAAGAAAATCCATTACTTGGGACACATCATTTTAGAAGAAGTAATATCAATTGATCTAGAAAAGATTAAGGGCATAATGGGTTGTCCCACTCCAAAAAATGTGATAAATGTGAGATCCTTTATGGGCCTTGCAAGTTACTATCATAGTTTTATTAGGGATTCTCCAAGATTGGTCACCCAATAACTTAATTGTTTAAGAAACATGTAAAGTTTGTATGGTATTAGAAATGTGAGAAGAGTTCTCAATAGTTGAAATATTTTCTTACGAATGCTCCAATATTGAAAATGGCAGACCTAAATAGAGACTTTGTGGGTATTTTATGCATGAAAACCATGTGGTATGTTGTGAATCCAGGAAGCTAACAAATCATTAGAAGAATTATGTTACCCATGATATAGAACTTGTTAAAGTTTAAGCTATTATTAGGTTACCTTTCTATTTACTAGATAACAATAGCATATACAGGATCACTGAGAGAAACACAATCACAAGAGTACACAAGCATTTATCTTGGGAAACCCTCAAGGGGAAGAAAACCCAGCAAAACTTCCTTAATATAGATAGCCAATACAATGCCAAGATAATGAACCAAACAACAAATAAATTCCTCTCCCAAGGATGCGCCTCTCTTTCTCTTCCTTCTTCTGGCAACTGGTAACTGCAACTTCCTTCAATACTTGCGCACTAGATGAGTGAGCTGAGTGTGTGTCCAAATGAGGCACTGACCTCTCTTATTTATACAATCTTGCAGGTGCTGAACATGTGTCTTTTCACTGGTAGGGCCGACTTCTCATTATGGGTGGTTATAACCACTTTAATATATTCTAGCTGGGCCAACTTCTCATTCTAGGTGGTTATAACCACTTTAATATATTCTGGGGCCATATTTTCATTTAGCCTATCACAATTAGGGTTTGACCAATCCGCAAAAGGGGATTTGGTCAATTACAATGCCCGACATGATCAATCCACAAAAGGGGATTGATCTGATCAATAATAAATATATTTTATCTTTATCCACAAAAGGGGATAAGAATATTCTTTGCAGTTACACAATATTTTAACACTCCCTCTTAATAAGAAGGATATTCTTTATCTTTTGACAGGTCACCGGATGTTGACATCAACTAGGTAGAAGCATCCACTGGATAACATCATCAACTGGGAAACATCATCAACTGGGTAACATCATCAACTGGATAACATCATCAACTAGGTAACATCATCAACTAGATAACTGGAGGCATCCACTTGGTCATCTGGCATCATGATCACTGACTGGCATATCTATAAATCATCGAAAGTTTTGTTCTCTTTATCTTCGCGCAAAAGATACTCTTTCTTTCTTTCGTCTTCACGTAGAAGATACTTCTTTCTTATCTTCACACAAAAGATATCTTATCTTCACCTAGAAGATGTATTATCTTCACACAGAAGATATTCTATGATTTTTTCCTTTCCTTTTATGTTCTCCCTTCTCTTGTAGTCACATATCTCACCCATCCACTAGGGGGGACTACTACCATAGCTTCACTCCTAGTCATCCCACATGAACTAGAGAAGCTAAGATGATAGTGTGGGAAAGACTAGACTCCCTTTCCATCATCCATGCAGGATCACGACACAAACCTCAACAACCAACTAACCATTCCATATGGTCAAGGTTTGTGTTCCAGGCTACTCCATCCTTGGCCAGAGGAGAGTATCTTCCCACTGACCCTCAGAGAAACATCCACATTCCTCTCTGCGGGGTGGTCACACCCCTCTCTAAATGGGTATTCTAGCATGTCCCTAGAGTATCCAAAACTCAACACTTGGACAGAGGCCAACCTTGGAAAATTTATCATTCCCCTTCTCTACGAAGGTCTCTTCCTTCTCTACGAAGGTCTCTTCTCTTTTAATTCTCTATGCAGGTCTACCTGTGGGATTTATCTTTCCTTATTTGCGAAGGTCTTTTCTTTTTCTTCTTCTCTACGAAGGTCTAGCTATGGGATCAAAAAAAATATATTGTGGTTCAAAATATTTCCATGGTATAATACCATTCTACCTATCTGTTGGGCACCATCCATATACTGGATAGATTTCATCTTGATCAAAATATCTGGGCACCATCCATCTGCTTTTCTAACTGCATCAAATCACAATCCTTCATTTCGAACTCAGAGACATGGCTTCCTCTTGCACCAAGCTAATAGCTTCTAGTCATCATCCTTGAAGTTTTCTTCTGTAATATCCTGGGTGCCTTCTTGAGTTCAAATATTTCTTTCTTTCTGTCTTCATACTGGATCAACCTTCTCCCTCTGCATCTATAAGAATGGTACTGGAGCAACCTGTAGTTATCTGCATCTCATCCACTATATCTGAGTATCCATCTTTTTCTTCATCTTGAATATTTCTTTTCTGCGTCTTTAGGAGCCTCCTGCTCCTATATAAATATTGGATATTTTCTGGTCTTCACTGACTATCACCATATCATACATCCTTCTCGTGTTGTCTAACTTCTGCAAGTCACGTCATAAGTTCTTTCTTTCGAGACTTGTAAACTTACTTACAATATGCTTTCTTTGTCACTCTCATGAGTGATCATACATGAAATAAATATGTTATCTCTTTCTTCATCCTCTTTTTTGATACTTCCCTCATAAGTCTGCATAGACATTGAAATAAAACGAGGTTAATTAACATTCTCAAAAAAAACTAACTTGTAATGATAAGGTATTAAAGTAAACAAGATACTAAAAATAAACATGAATACTTATCTTTTGTTTTTGTGTGAGGAGGCTTCACGGACTCCACCATTTTCTATCTTTCTTCAAATCAACTATCTTCAACTTAAAGTACATAATCCTTAATTTTTTCTAAATCTTTCTTTGAGGGAGGAGATTCATCTTCTTCTGCCACATGTGCTTGATACTTTCTTTTTCCATTTCCTTGAGGACAGTCATAGGAAAAGTGTCCCAACTTTTGACAGTTGTAGCATATGATCTTTGAAACATCTTTCTTCTTGTTTGGAACTCTTACGGAGTTACCTTCTTTATTGTTCTTCCTGAAGGAACTTCTTTTGTTCTTTTGAGTTGTAAGAGCTTCCTCTTCATCGACAATTAATCTCTTCTGTTGGTCTGCAAGTCTAGATTCTTCGTGTGTGCAATCTTCCCATAACTTATCAAACTTGGGTAACTTGCTTCTTGCACACACTCCTTGTACAAAAGGAATCCAAAATGTTGTAAACCCATTTAGGGTTGTGGTTACAAGTTCTTTGTCACTAATGACATCTCCAATAGCTGCAAGTTGATCTTTGATTTGAGAAAATCTCATAAGATAGGATGTGACAGATTCTGAATTGTCCATCTTCATATTACGAAGTTGATTTCTTAAGGTAAGATTCCGACTAATGTCTTTGCTTTCATATAATCTATTGAGTGCTTCATACATTTTCCTTGTTGTATGTAGTTTGGATATATGAGGGATCAAGTGATCTTTTACTGAATCTGACACGATTCTCTTTGCTTTCTTCTCATTCTTCTTATGCTTGGTATTTTTCTCTTCTTCATCTGGTTCTGGTACACCCACTGTAACATGTTCTAGGAGATCATTCTCGTCTAGAATCATCTGCAACCTATGCTTCCAAGATCTGAAGTTTCTAGATCCTTCCAACCTATCTTCTACCCTCATGTTGGTAGCCATTCTTTCTTGCAGTAGAAACCCTAGCCCTTCAGGCTATAGAAATAATAAAAAAATCAAATTTCTTGGATTTGAAAACTGAACTCACCAAAAGATGCATTGGACTAAGGCGAGTATGCTGGTACAGTTAGATTTCTAAAAAACCAAATTTTGGCCCTTGAAACTGGACCAGCTGATTTCTGGACTGGTGCTTATAGTTTTCTGGTACTTCTGGTACTCTGGTACTTCTAGTTTTCTGGTACTTTGTGAAAACTAGGGTTTCACTTTCTGGGAGATCTAGCCACTGAAAAGGTGCGCTGAAGATGCCAAAGTGTTCCTTGAGGTAGGGCACACCTTTCTAGATGGTTTTGAGGCTGAAAACCTTCTTTAATAAAAATCCCTAATTTTCATGTACAACAACAGTTACGTTTTTCTTTTTCCTTTGAAAGATGCTCTCTTCATCTTAGCTCTGCTACCATGTTAAAGTTTAATCTATTATTAGGTTACCTTTCTATTTACTAGATAACAATAGCATATACGGGATCGCTGAGAGAAGCACAATCACAAGATTACACAAGCATTTATCCTGGGAAACCCTCAAGGGGAAGAAAACCCAGCAAAACTTCCTTAATATAGATAGCCAATACAATGCCAAGATAACGAACCAAACAACACAGAAATTCTTCTTCCAAGGATGCACCTCTCTTTCTCTTCCTTCTTTCGGCAACTAGTAACTGCAACTTCCTTCAATACTTGCACACTAGATGAGTGGGTTGAGTGTGTGTCCAAATGAGGCACTGGCCTCTCTTATTTATACAATCTAGCAGGTGTTGAACATGTGTCTTTTCACTAGTAGGGACGACTTCTCATTATGGGTGGTTATAACCACTTTAATATATTCTAGCTGGGCCGACTTCTCATTCTGGGTGGTTATAACTACTTTAATATATTCTGGGGCCGTATTTTCATTTAGCCTATTACAATTAGGGTTTGACCAATCTGCAAAAAGGGATTTGGTCAATTACAATGCCCGACATGATCAATCCACAAAAGGGGATTGATCTAATCAATAATAATAAATATATTTTATCTTTATCCACAAAAGGGGATAAGAATATTCTTTGCAGTTACACAATATTTTAACAGAACTTGCTTCTATCATCCATGCCTTAAATATGTCGTGCCATTACTTGATGGGTAGGAAATATTTTCTAATGACTTATCACAATGGGATGAAGTATTTATTTGATCAACCAGAATTGAATGGAAAAAAATTTGAGTGGTTAACTTTCCTTAGTGAGTATGATTTTGATATAAGGCACATAAAGGGAAAAAATCCAATGAATTCAATAGAAGCATGGAAGTGATACATATGCCACCATCCATACTTGTGAATCCAATCTAAAAATTAGAGTGAAAAAATCCCTTGTTGATGATGAACACTTTATTCAAGTAAGAAATGAGTTGCTACAAGAAAAACCTAGATAGAAATATGATGGTTAGCAAATGGCCAAGGAAGGATTGTTGATCTTCAAGGATATACTATACATTCCTAATTCAATCAAGATAAAAATGATCATTATGGATGAAATACGCAAGAAACCATACTCAAAACACCTAGACTACCAAAAGGTGATTGCTACAACAATGAAACAATATTATTGGCTTATAACAAAAAATTATATTGTAAAATACATTGTCATATGTATTGAATGCCATCAGGCTACAGATGAATACCAACATCCAATGAGCCTATTATGACCTTTACCAATTACCGAGTGGAAATGAGAGGTAATAAAAATAGATTAGATCATAGAACTACCTAAGGAAGTGAAACAACATGATGCTATCATGGTTGTGGTTGAAAAATTGAGCAAGGTTTCTCATTTATTTCCATAAAATGCAAATACAAATCAGTAACATTGTAGGAGTTTTGATGAGGGAAATTTTATATTGCACGAGATGCTTACAACAATTTTATCATAAAAAGATTCAATATTCACACGAAACTTTTGGAAATGACTCTTTGAAGGATTGTGTACATAATTGAACTTCAACACTACTTATCATCCACAAACATATGGACATACAAAAATAACAAATAAAATAATGGAAGGCATGCTTCACATGTACGTTATGAACAGTCCAACAAAGTGGAAAGACTATTTACACTTGATATAGAGTTTGCTTATAAAAATGGGTATTATGAATAATTTAAAATGAGTAGATTTGATGCTCTTTATGGAAAAAGATGAAATACTCTTGTGAGTTGGAATAATCGAGTGAAAGAATCATCTTGGACCAATTTTTTTAAGGAAATGGAACAAGAGGTTATTAAAATTAAACAAAATCTACAGACAACTCAAGATAGGAAAACAAGTTCTGTAGATAATAGTAAAATGCATAAAGAGTTTAAATTTGGATAATGTACAGTATATCTCAAAGTTAAACCATGAAGGAGTTCCTTGAAATTGACAACTTATGCCAGGATTGCACCTAGATACTATGGGCTATTTGAGATCCTAGAAATGATGGGGCCAATAACATATAAGCTTACCTTAGCTACTAATATTAAACCACATAATGTTTTCCATGTTTTATTGCTGAATAAATATATACATGATTCTAACCATGTTATTTATCAGGCTGTGATTCAGGTGGGACGAGAAGGAGAGTTCTATCCAATTTAGCCTTGTGCATCTTAAACAAGAAAGTAGCATTTCTCCATAACTGAGCCATTGCTCAGGTAAATGTGCAATGAAAGCACTTTGGACTTGAGGCTACCTAGGATATGGAAGATGCCATGAGAAAGGGATACCCATTCCTATTTTAGTCTTAAATGTTGCTAAAATAAAATAACATCAAGGATGGTGTTATTCCAAGGGGAAGGGGATGTAATGTATCATTTTTTTATCCTTTGGGATGATTTGAACCTAAAATTTTGTATATGTTAAATGTTTTGCATAAATATGTTTAACACTATGCCTTATTCACACCATGAGGTAAACATGCCATGGTGATTCTAAATACTTGTAAACATTGACATTTTAAATTAATGAAATATCAAGGTTGAATGATATTGAACACCTAAAGGGGATATGATACCACAAGAGGGGAGAGTTAAGGGGGTGCAAAGGAATATATGTATGCCTAACTACCTATATTTCGCATGTTTACTTGTCTTACCCACCTTGCCATTATTTTAACCCTTCAATCTTTTATAATATAGACCTTTGGCCTAACCTATAGTATAATTTGAGACGGTAGGAGTGTATCTAACCATCTCCTAGGTATAGACAACCACCTCCTCCATTCTACAAAATTTATCCCCCACATTATTAGAATGTAAAGAAGTCAGATTAAAACTCCCTTTCCACCTTTCTCTCATGCCAATAGAAGGAATTTGAATAGGGAAAGAGCGGGTTCTATTGGAAATTTTTAAAGTAGAGAAAAGGGGGTTTTTACCATGGAAAAAGGGAGCTACCATACTATGGGAATAAATAGACTATGAAAGAAATCCATGGAATCCTAGTAGAGAACCTGAAAAGGAAGATGAAACCATAGAGAGAAAGAGAAAGGGGATGATGTACAACAATAGAGAATACAATAAGTGGAGAAACATCGTTAGAAACCCCAAAGAAATTTGATCATAAAATACCCAAGAACCAAGAGAAATTATGTTGGAGCTAAATTTGAAAAATACGGTAGTTTAAAATTTCTATACACAAACTAAAGAGCACTAGAGGGGAGAGTTTCTAAGGGACTGTTGAGTAGAGAAGGAAGTATCCTCCGTATGTTGTGTGGGGTAGGTATTGTGACCGCCAAAAGTTAGTCTAATTAAAGAACTTAGCAATGGGTTACTTGACTGATATTTCATTTCTTTTTGGGATGCATATATTGATTTGAGAGTTCTGCATTCTCTTCTTATTCTTCACCCTGGTGGTCTCATAGCTTGGCTAGGGGGTGGCATCCACAAATAATTGCCTATAATTGGGTGGAAAATTTATGTCTCAGATAGTTCATTAGTATTAAACTTTTGGAAAAGATAAGTACATGCTCATGTCTCTGAAATGTTTTTATTATATGTTTCAAATTATAAATTAGTGTCAATATAAATAAATGAAGTAAATTTTTGTAGGCTTGTAAATTGTTTGATTGCGAGCGAGAATGACAATAGAGTTGTGACCACATGTAGGAATTTGTAGGCTTAGTTTTAAAATTGAATTCTTAAATTTATATCAATATTTTGATGGAATTCAGAACAATCCCTTGTACATTAGAATTCATTAGATTTATTGATCCTAATCATTTGGAGTATTATCTAGAGAGGTTGTGTCAGTCTCCCAATCATTCCTCCAAGTAATTAATCTCTATTATTAAATTGTCTTGTAGTTTCCAGTGTAAATGGTGAATTTCTGGCTCCATATTACAAGATAAGATGAGAGATTCTATCTTATAGATAAGACACCCAATGTATGAAGTTTTTACATGTCTTTGGTTATATATATATATATATATATATATATATATATATATATGCTAAAAGGTATTGGATCATGGTAAATTTTCTCACCACCATTATGCTTGCCTAAATTCTATTACTACTTTGAATCTAGATCTAGAAACATTTTAGTTAATCTTGTATGCATACTTAAACTCTTAGTGTTTCCCCTACTGCACATGCATTCAATTTTGAATTAGGATTGATCATGGTCATGCCTAAGAGGTTACAACCTATTTCACTATACCTTTGATCCTGTAGCCATGTTCATTATATTTTTGAACAACACAATGTAAAATCAGTTATCACACTAGATAGTGCTTATGGGTGAGACATTTTTGTATTTTCTATTGTGTAATCAATCAAGAAATTGTGCTCAAAATTATTTATGATTTGGTAGATTATTTAAATTTATCTCACATTTTTAAATGAATAGAGGTCATTCATTGAGCATGAAATGAATAACCTAGTTCATAAACTAAATATCCAAAATAAATAGGATAACATAAAATAATTCATATAGATTAAAATAATGTTCTTGAGTATAATATGAGAGAAAGATAATGATACAATACCATGAGATAGTGTACTTATAGCATTGACTAGTCACAATGGTTGATAAGTCATGTCCCTTGAGTCATATCTTTTAGGTATGATGTGTCGCTTCATTTATGATTATTATTATTTATTTGATATATTTATGTTCATTAAATTTCCTATCCCTTTAAAGATGCTTTGTCCTCAAAGCATTTAATGGAAAATATTACATCTTTATTCTGGCTTACAAAGTCTCTCATGCTTCTCTACTCTTAGTTGATGATATGAGACAATATGAGTGACAAAAAGTTGAACAAAACTATCTTATTGTGAAAAGGTCAAACTGCCCTAATTCAATTTTCTACAAAATTATGTGGTGATAAATTTTGTGATCTAGAAAATGATAATATTCCACACCTAAGTTCCTCTTCAATATACTATGATGATAAGCCATCCTTGAATTTGTGTCTTGTTACTGAAAACTTCATCTTTTGATACTTTCGGTGATTTATGGGTTGAATTTCAATATAATAAGCATGCTTCTAATTTTTTATGTTGATTGGATCTATATTGGTTCTTTCTCTAAGGTTTGAACTTTTATATCTAATGACTCCTCTATTTCAACGGGGTCAATCATTCTTTCTTTATCAATCACTGATTCCTTGCTGGCAAGTTGCTTATAAATTTTAAATTCTTTCTTTAAAGATTTAAGTTTTTAAAGTTAAATTCTTTTTTTAACGGGGTCACTCATTTTTAAAGAAAGATTTAACCGGTAATCATTTAAATCTATAATATCTGTTTTCCAACAAATATCCCCTAAAAATATATCGAAAAAAAACTTTAAACATTTAAACTAAAACATTATTTAAGTAGCTTTAAAAATCATCGATAAAGCTGATAGAATATGTGTAAAAAAACACAGATTTAACAATGTCCAGACCACTCTTCTAGATATCTGTGGTTTAATGATTATAGACAGCTTTGGCCAAAATGAAATTCTGAATGTAGTGATGTCATGCAGGATGCGTTACAAGACTTGATGAAATTGGACGATACGTTAGAAGAATCCTCGGAATTGGAGAATGCAAATGATGCTTTCGTATCAGCTGATAAAACATGTGAAACATATTCAATAGAACAAATTGAATTTGCTACGGATTTCTTTTCTGAATCACTTAAAATAGGTGAGGGAAGATTCGGCCCAGTCTACAAGGGCAGTTTGGATAATACCACCGTGGCCATCAAAGTTCTCGGAACAGACGCAGCTAAAGGCACAGATGAATTCCAACAGGAGGTATGAAAAGGATTTGGATGATTTTCGATGTTTAATATCAATTGAAGAGAAATGAGTAGAATGTGAAGAAACTTTTGTATAATCCTGTGTGAATCATATGAGTAGAATGTGAAGAAACTTTTGTATAATCCTGTGTGAATCATATGAGTAGAATGTGAAGAAACTTTTGTATAATCCTGTGTGAATCATATGAGTAGAATGTGAAGAAACTTTTGTATAATTCTGTGTGAATCATTTTTGCAGATTGAGGTTCTAAGCAGCATACATCACCCCAACGTAGTTCTGCTGCTTGGCACTTGCCCTGAGCGTGGATGCCTAGTTTATGAATATATGGAAAATGGCAGTCTGGAGGATCAGTTGTTCCACAGGGGTGCAAGAGCTTCTCTTCCATGGTATATCCGCTTTCGAATTGCTTCAGAAATAGCTTCTGCACTTTATTTTTTTCACACCGCCAAGTCAAAGCCAATCGTTCATCGTGACCTAGAGCCTGCTAACATATTGCTAGATCACAATTTTGTGAGCAAAGTCAGCGATGTAGGACTGCCTAGGCTCATTCCTCCTCCCGTCTCTTGCACTTATACTGAATACAAGAACGCAGTCCTTGCTGGCACTTTCTGTTACATGGATCCAGAGTACGTACTGACTGGAACATTGCGTCCCACGTCTGATTTATATGCCCTAGGAATCATTCTCCTGCAATTGCTGGCAGGCCAACCCCCAATAGCTATTAAGGAAAAGGTTCAAACAGCCATCCAGCAGGACTCATTCAATGAAATTCTGGACAAAACTGCAGGGGAGTGGCCTCTTGAGGAAACTATAGAGTTCGCTCAGCTGGCTCTCAAATGCACGGAATTGCTGAGTAGAGACAGACCGGATCTGGAGACACTTGTTCTGCCAAAATTAAAGAGATTCAAATATATTGCCAACGCACATGCTAACCACTGCACCTCCTAGCTACTTACATTGTCCAATTCTTCAGGTAGGTTTTCCCATCTGCAAGAATGCAGTGGACAAATTGGCCCAGAAGCATAAACTCTTCAGGTGGCTTCATTTACAAATTTCAGACACACAGGCAGAAACTGAAGCGGGAATGTAATTATTCAAATTTTCGAATTTCAATGTTTCACCTATATTTTCGGATTCCCTGTATGTATATTGCAGAGTTTTCCCATTGGCGACTTCAGCTGTAAGACTGTACACTATCCTTTCAGACTGCGCTGATAAAATCTAAATAAGTTATTTCTTACTGCGAGAATCTGTCTTTCTCGCTCTTTGATTACTTTCCTTGTCGCTTGTACCTCTTCCTTTATCCAATGTGGTTCTTCTTGAAAACGGACCTGCAAAACAAAAAACGAAGTGCAGGACAGAACGAAAACAGATCTGCAATAACAGAAAACGAATTGCAGAACAGAATGCAAAAACACCACACAGATCTCATTTATTGAATTGATATATAAAGGAATTTACATGCAACGAAATGCTTCGTAAATAATGAAGCGTCTAACAGTCTAACTCGGAGCAAATCGCGGAGCAAATCGCTCAACTTATTCGTCTAACACACCCCCTTAAGTTGGAGCGCGACAATCATTTAACCTAACAACACTCAGCTTAGATCTGAGTGATACAAATGTTTCTGTGCCCAAAGGCTTTGTGAAAATATCAGCTTGCTGATCTGCTGATTTACAAAATTTTACAGTGATTACATCTTCATTTACCAATTCTCAAATAAAATGATAATGGATATCAATGTGCTTGCTCTTTTTGTTGAAGACTTGATTCTTGGACAATGTAATTGCAGAACTATTGTCACAATATATTGGAGTTGGCTCCAATTTCTTTGGTGATAAGTCACTCATTAACCTTCTTAGCCAAACAACTTGACATGCAGCGGAAGTTGCTGCAACATATTCGGCCTCTGCGGAAGACAATGTAACAACGGGCTGTTTTCTTGATGCCCAAGAAATCAGACTTGATCCATATTTGAATGCATAACCGGAAGTGTTTTTCCTGTCATCAATGCTTCCGGCAAAATCACTGTCAGTAAAACCAACTAAAAAACTTTTTGATTCTGAAGGATACCA
>ML779843.1:1106053-1138052 GCA_009831015.1 Picea engelmannii | reverse complement strand
GCAAGCTGGACAGAGGTTGGATCTGCAGCCTTCTCTGATACCATGAAAACGGACCTGAAAAACAGAAAACGAAGTGCAGGACAGAACGAAAACAGATCTGCAATAACAGAAAATGAATTGCAGAACAAAATGCAAAAACATGACACAGATCTCATTTATTGAATTGATATATAAAGGAATTTACATACAATGAAATGCTTCGTAAATAACGAAGCGTCTAACAGTCTAACTCGGCGATGAAAACAAGAAACCAACAATTGACAGTTAACTAAACAAATCGCGGAGCAAATCGCTCAACTTATTCGTCTAACACTTCTTTGCTCAACCGCTTTTCTTTCTTCACCATCTTTAGCAAATACAATAGGGTAGACTAATTTCTCCACTCATGTAGGGATCAATTTGTTCTGCTACCATTATTTTTATGATGCAGACAGAGAGGGTAGCTCCTTAATCAAGCAACTTTCAAACTGAATATTTCGCAATTGTTGGCAAAATTACAATTTTATATTGTTCAAATGGATTAGGCGTCCTAAAAAATTGTCAAGACACTCACATGCATTACTTGAAGATAGTCATTCAAACACATTAAAATACTCACATCAAATACCATGAGTGAATATGGAACAATACCATAGGTTGACTCAGTGCCATGAGTCCATAAACCACCAATGGTAAACCCAACAATACATTGCCTGGAAATAGTCATGCAAACACATCAAATACCATGGCTGACTATGGATGAATACCATGGGTGACCCGGTACCATGAGCCCATAAACCACCAATGGTAACCCAACAATGAATGACTGAATCAATTATCTTAACTACTTTATCAATGAGTCATGACTAACCCAACATTCAACCTTTTAAACTTGACTTGGATAATACGCCCCTTAAAGTTTATTAATGGGGTTTCCATGAATATAACATGCCCGACTATCACATTGGTCCACATCTAGACCTTTGATGAACTCATAGAACAAGTACTCCTTCCTAAATATCAATTCTCTTTGAACACAAGAATCACCACCATAGAGCTTCCATTGAAACCAAATTTATCACAGACTCAAGATAAACTTGCACCCTTAGCAGACTTGCTCTATCAAAACAAGTCAGATCTTTAGCAGCAAAGACATCCCATGAAACCAATAATATGACTCTGATACCAAAAGTAAGTTTTAAAACTGTAAAATAGAACAATGCAAATACATTTTTAAGCAAAATAGAAAGAACAATAACTGGAAAAACTGCAAACCTTAAAACCCCACCTCTCTCTTTTTCTTATTTATTTATCAAGCAAACCTAAACCCTAATCATGCAAAGACAAAAGACTCACATCAAATACATTATTTTAACTAATTTATCACCAAGTCAACAACTTCTTGTTCATAGAACAGTTTCAGTTCAGTTAAAAAAAAAAATACGTTATTATGATTATGAATGGTTCTTTACACACACACCAAGGAGACACTTATCCTCGCGTGCAGCTGACCTTTGAGAGTTCGTCCCTTTCAAAGGTTTCAGGAGCTAGCGACTAAAGGCGATCGGTTAGTGGTTACCATGTGGAGGGTTTGTTGTCCTACTTTTGATAGGTTCTAATTCTAGTGCAGGAGGGTACATATCCTAGAGAAATGGATGACATAGAAATAGAATTCGTGGAGGACGAAAAGAACAAGGAATAAATTTCTTATCAGACGAATATTTTATCCTTATGCAGAGGCTAAAATCAGAATATTTGTCACCATTGGATTCAAAGGTGTTGTGCGATCTGAGTTTGGGTTTTCCAAGGTAGGGGAAGCAATTATCGTCCAGTGAATGCAAGTTGTATGTAGTTGATGTGCCAGAACTAGCTCTATTTTAAAAACCCAAAAAAGTAAATAATCATCCTAATATTGATCCCCGCTCAACACCCTTGCATGAAGCAGAAACGACATCGACAACCAAGTCCTGTGAAGGCAGAGGTAGAGTGGGATCTGAGGAGTCGAGACCTCCTAGGGAGATAGCAAAACTGAAGAAAAAAAACAATGTTGTTGGAAGGTTCATAAAGAGAAGCACAAGATGGCTGTTGGGGCCAATGTTTCTTTGGATGAGATTCCAAATATTCTAGGGAAGGAAACAGTTGGGTGTTTTTGCAGGTTCACATATATGTGAGTAGGCTCACAGTCTCCCCGTCTTCCTTATAAAAATGGAACGACTTGGTCGAAAATTCTAGGGTATGATATCTAGTTTCACACCATAACAAGAGGGTGAATCTGTTTTAAATTTAGATTAAAAAAAGACCTGTCATAGATTTTCAATAGAACTTGGGGTTAGGGCCCTTCTAGACTGTTTTGTAAAGAGTGATCAATTTCCTTTGGTCTCACCATAGATGATATGGCTCCCACAAAAGTTTGGGTCATACTTCACAACCTCTCGATGATTTTCTAGGAGGAAGCAATCATTGTGTTGATTGGGAATAAGATTGGGATATTTTTCAACTAAGAACCTAACTAGAAACTGAAGACCGATCACAGGTGGTCGTGGCTCCAAATTGAGGTAGACTTAAGGGAAGGGATCCTTGAAAAAATTAATTTGGTCTGGGGTGGATTCACATAGTTGTAGAGAATTGACTATTGGCGGGTTCCTTTTTGGTGTTTTGGTTACCACAAGGTTGGCCACCTCTAAGCGCAATGTTGAAGAACAAAACCTCATTTTCCCCCATTTCAACGTTCACAAGGATTATTCAGAGGGGCCTGCTTCCATCTCTCAAAAGTCCATTTCTAGGGCCAATGATAGTAGGATTTCTTTTCTGGATTGTAATGTCCCCAACTAGGTTATGTGGGTTCATTATTTTTACTGTCCAAAAATTGTTAATTCTCCTTGTATAAATATGCAAACACTTGGCATTAATATTGTTGTTAACCCCTTACAAACAAATTTCTCATATAGAAATATTTACAAACACATTGCATGCATCCATTACATAGAAAATAGAGTAGATAACCATGGTATCTTATTATGGATGGAAACAACAATACAATGATATTTAATGGTTGTAATAACAACTGCATAATACTCTTGAACACAATTCTAATGGTTGCAAAGAAACTATGCAAAAATACTAACAAAAACAATATAAGGAAACTTATAATGATGCTAATCTATGATGCTTCGTGCGATGCTTTGCTCCAGCAATGTATGCTCTGCTAGAGACCCTCCTATAACCCTATGAACTTGATCCAAACAACCTGTTGCAATATCTATCTCAGAGGTCATCGTGGGACAACCACTGGATGTCTAGTGGGGCCTCACAGGATGCTCGTACTCAACCCGTGGGGATTCCCTAAACCCCAATTTCTCTGAAACCCTCCTAAAACTTACAAATTTCTGGGCTCGACCTTGTCTGAAAAGTTTTGTAAACCTCCTTCTTACCTCAATAACTCTCCAACTAAATGCAAAACTCCCAAGTGAAGCTCCAAAGGTAGTCCTAGATGGACTCCCCTCGTGTCCAACTAGGGTGGGTATTGCACCACCAAAACTAAAATGCAGCAGTGGAAGGGTTTTGCTAAACCCCAATGAAACAATGGCTTCAAGAGAAATCCAAAATGGGAGATGAAATCATAATGCCAAAGGGAAGGGTTGCCCCTCTATTTATCATTCATTTGGGCCTTCTAGATCTTTCCCTTTTTTTGACCAAATCAAACACTCACTTTATTTTCCTTCCGATTTTATTTAAATATAATTATTTATTTTATTTAATGTCAATTTAGGATTTTTCATTCTTTTAACCTAGTGACACCAAATAAACCTGCTTGACTCCCTTTTCCCTTGATGACTATAGCCTACGAAAGTCGTATAGGCTATTGAGTAATCCCCTGTCATGATCAATTGGAAGGGGACATTACAACCCTCCCTTCCCAATATTTCTTGTCCTCAAGCAACTCCGGATCAGGGTGTTGTAAGATCTTCTCTCCTTCCCAAGTAACACCTTATGCAGGAAATCCTCTCCATACAAACAAGTAAATCAAATGAATCTTCTCCTCAACGTTCATTCCCTGTTGTCAACAATCCTCTTAGGAGCTAGAACTAACTTCCCTTCCTCATCTAGTGGAGGAATATTTGTCGAAGCAGTGACATGTTTTCCTAATACCTTCTTGAGGCAGGATACATGCAAGGTATTGTGGATCTTGATACCCTCTAGTAGCTCCATCTTGTATCCTACCTCCCTAACTCTTCTGATCACTCTATAGGGTCCATAAAAGTGAGGCTTCAACTTCTCTACAAAACTCTTCTTTAAGGACGACTATCTATAAGGCTGTAACATAAGAAATACTAGGTCCCCAACCTTAAAGCTTTGTTCCACCATGTTCCTATCTGCATACATTTTCTATTGATTCTAAGCATCTTGCAAATTCTCCTTTAGGAATCTCAAGATGTCCTGGATTTCCTGCAACCAATCTTTGGCCTTGGGAGTTCTACTCTCTCAAAACACCAAATCCACAAAGGATGGGGCATCACAGCCATACAATTCCCTAAATGGGCTCATCCTGATGGACATGTGATGAGTGGTATTGCAACAATGCTCCCCGAGATGAAACCACTTTATACATGCGCACTGCTACCCTGACACATAGTTCCTCAGGTACCCCTCAATTCATTTGTTTACTATCTCAGTCTACTCATCTGTCTAGGGTTGGTAGCTAGTACTAGGCGTCAACTCCATCCCGGATAACCTAAACAATACCTTCCAAAACACATTGAGAAATCTGTTATCCTGGTCACTGACTATGTTCCTCGGAATACCATGGAGTCTGAACACCTCCCTGAAGAATAAATCTGCTACCTGATATTCATTGTACTTTGAAAGAATAAAAAATAAGTGTGAATATTTAGTCAATATTTCCACTACCATGTAGATACAGTCCCTACCCTGCACCTTTGGAAATCCTATGATGAAGTTCATGGAAATGTTATCCCACTTCTTCTCCAGAATCAGAAATGGTTGAAGTATTCCCATAGGATGTGTAAACTCTGACTTGTTCTGTTGGAAAATTATGCACTCCCTCACATGTTGAAGTACATCCTCCTTGAGACCCTTCCATGAGAATCTCTCCCTCACCTTTCTATAGGTATTCAAATAACCTTAGTTCCCTACTAGTGGAATTTCATGTATTTCTCTCAAAATGTTATCCTTGAGTTTTCACTCAGGGACAAGATAGATCATGTCTTTGTAGTAGATGATGTCATCCACTACCTTATACATATCATCTTGAATACTTCCCTCAATCACCTCAAAGGAAAAGGTGTTCTTGGAGTATTCCACCAAAAGAATGGACTTCCATTCTGTTGAAATCTCTATCATGGAGAAAGTTGTAGGTCTCCCAGATAAGGTGTCAACAAATATGTTCTTCTTCCCCTTTACGTAATCAATGTCAAAATCATATGCCTACACTTTACTCACCCATTTCTATTGTCTCTCGTTTAGATCCCAATGCTCCAAGAAATATCTCAAGTTGTTGTGGTCAGTCCTAACCATAAAGCGTCCTCCTACCACGTATTATCTGAACTTGGCCAATGCATGCATGATGTCCAACATATCCTTATCATAGATTATATAGAGATTATTTGGCTCTCTTAGCTTACGCACTCTATCCGATGAGTGTGAAATATTTCTTGGCTCTCTTAGCTTTCACACTCTATCTGATGAGTGTGAAATCTTTCTTGGCTCTCTTAGCTTCCATTGGCTCTCTTAGATTTCACACTCTGGGACAAAATGTTGCATGAAATATGGGAATGATAATATTGGGCAAGTTCTCATCACCTTCTTCATTCTGTTGAATGCTACCAGTGCATCTTCTGACCATCAAAACACCCCCTTCTTGGTGAGGTTTGTCAATGGCGTAACCAATTATGAAAATCCTTTCACAAAGAACCTATAATAACTGCATATCCTAAAGAATCCTCATAGATCTGTGAGTGATATAGGGGTGGACCAATCTAATATTTTCTGGATATTCTCCTGATGTACCTTTACTCCCTTAATAGCAATCACATTCCTCGGATATAGGATCTCTATCAACCCAAACTCATACTTTACCTCGGAAAAAAGTGACTGCTCCTCCATAATGGTGAGAATATCATCCACGTGCTTTAGATGTTCCTCCCATGTCTGGTTGTAGATCAGAATATTGTCAAAGAACACTGATAAGAATTTCATCAACGGTTTGTTGAAGATATTGTTCATGCACGACTTAAAGGTAGATGGTGCGTTAGTCAACCTGAAGGGCATCACTAGAAACTCATAGTGCCCATAGTGACACTTGAATGTTTTTTTATGGATATCCTCCACTCTGACCTGAATCTGGTGATACCCTGATCATAGATCAACCTTTGAGAAGTACAGTTCCCCATCCAACTTGTCTATCATATCATGAATTTCGGGTATTGGATATCATTTTTTTATGGTCTTCTTGTTCAGTTCCATGTATTCTATGAACATCCTCATAGTGTCATTTTTATTCTTCATGAATACAATTGACGAAGAGAAATGACTAGAACTAGGCTTGATATGTCCCATATACAAAAATTCCTTTATGGCCTTCTCTATTTCATCCTTAAACCTCTTATGATGTCTATAGAGTGTGGTGATCACGATATTCAACCCCTCTTCTAGCTCAATGACATACTCAAATACTATGTCAGGTAGTCTCCTTGTTGGCCATGGTTAAAACACTCTTTCATTCTTTCCAAGAAATGTTTGGATATTCACAGGGTAATGTTGATGATCCTATGATGGCTTCTCCATGGTGATCAAGCACTTTGTTGTGAAAGCCACGCCCTCATTTCTAAAAAGGGCCTCCATGCATTGGTTAGACACGATCCTAGGGGAACCCATTGACATACCTCTTAGGATGACTCATTGTCTACCCTTGTCCTGGAATTCTCATGTCTTGATAATTCATGTAGATATCTCAAAATGAGTAGAGCCATTGAACTTCTAGAACCACATTAGTATATTCTAAATCTATGACATAAAAGTCATCGATCAACTTGTAATTTCCCAATGTTACTTCTAATCCCATAATCCTCTAAGTACTCACCATGTTGTACCCATCATATACTACCACATTGAATCCCTCAAAGTCTTCTACAGGGATATGTCTCTTGGTGACAAGTGAAGTATTAATGAAGTTGCGGGTGGCCCCAACATCAATCAATGTTGTAACCCTCTTCCCATGTACAATGCCTCTGACCCTGAATGTGTAGTATTTATGTACTCCTGAGAGTGTGGAAATTGTCACTCCCTTGGTGCTATCTTGCAATCGCACCTGCTTTGTGGCATCAGAGTGTGATGGCTCACCAATTTCATGTCCAATGCCCTCATAATCACCATCATCCTCCTCGTCGAAAAATACCTCAATATAATGGACATACCTTTTCCCATGCATCGATGACCTAGTTCCCATGACTCCTTGCAACTATAGAAAAAATTATTTCTACTTTGTTCTCTCTGATTTTTCTCATCCAACCTATCCTACCCTATCCATGTCTTTTAGGGAGTTTTTGACACCTGACCCTTCTATGGGATAATTTTTTTTTCCAGTTTCTTCTTAGGGACTGTGTCCACCATATATTGGGTCTTCATGATATCTTCTTATAGTGTGTTTGGCCTGAAATAATTCACACAACCTCTTAAGGGTTTGAATAATCCCTCCGTGAATAACATCACCAATCTTTTCTTAGAAACATCAGACACCATGACCACCATATGTTAGAACTCTGTGACATAGGCCTCTAGTGTACCTATATTCCTCAATTGTGCCAACTCCCTGAAGTCGATCTCAGGGTCCTTCCTATCGAACCTATCCATTATCCTTTGGGTGAAATCCACATATGATGTGATGTTGGAATGACCCATTGTTAATATCCCATGGTACCACCACTCATGAGCCTCTCCATCCAAATGTAGAGTGGAAAAATTGATCGCCTCTGCCTCCGTCATTTGGTTAATTTGTAAATAAGTATCCAACTTATGCACCCATGCTCAGGTTGTGCACCTATCATATCCGTCAAAAGATGGGATATAAATCTTCCCTGATTTGTGCAGAAGATCATAATTATGTTGATTTTGTCCTACCCTGGATTTGTTCCTCATCTTGATTTTGCAGTAGTCATTTTAAGACATCGCTTCCTAGGCTCCTTCTTCTAGCAACATATACTCCCTAAAGTAGGATTTCATTTATTCCAATATTGCTTTGGTGCTCCTATAGGCTTCTCCTCAAGGATGGTAGCTATAATGGTCTATCCACCTTTCTGCTACCTTCCTGGAAGAAACTATATTTCATCACATAGGTATTAATCCCTTTAGGAGTCCTACAACCTCAATGGTTGGCCTCTGCATGTCTTTCATTGGTACCTCCCTATTTTTGGTTTGCTTGGTTACCGGAAAAATAATGTGTCAAGAATTGTATCAATTGTTTTTGCCCATTAGCTATGGATTCCAATAGTTGTATGGTTATGTCTTTAGGATTGTCCCCTATAAATCCCTCTACTTCTACTTCTTCTAACGATTATGGTCCTAGGGTAGGTTTATTCCTCGTCCTCTAGTTTTCCTTGGCATCAATGCCTCAATAAATCACAGGTTGGCAAGATCACCATCTCGGATACCACTGTAATGTCCCCAACTAGGTTATGTGGGTTTATTATGTTTTATGTCAAAAAATTGTTAATTATCCTTTTGTAAATATGTCAAATACTTGATTGTATTAATATTGTTGTTAATCCCTTACAAACAATTTGCTCATATAGAAATATTAACAAACACATTGCATGCATCAGTTACACATAAAATAGAGAAGATAACCATGACATATTATTATGAATGGAAACAAAAATACAATGATATCTAATGGTTGTAATAACAATTGCAAGATACTCCTAAACACACAAGTCTAATGGTTGCAAGGAAACTGTACAAACCTACTAACATAAACAATACAAGAAAACCTGGAATGATGCCAATCTATGAGGCTTATTGTGATGCTTTTATCCAACAATGTCTACTCTTCTAGCGGCCCTCATGTAACCCTATGAACTTGATCCAAATGGTCTGTTGCAATCTTGACTGAAGAGGTCCTCATGGGACAACCAATGGACGCCTCGCGGGATGCTCGTACTCAACCTGCGGGGATGCCCTAAATCCCAGTTCCTCTAAAACCCTCCTAAAACTTGCAAATGTATGGGCTCGTTCTTGTCTAGAAAGTTCCATAAATCTCCTGCGTACCTCGGTAACTCTCCAACTGAATTTGAAACTCCCAAATGAAGCTCCAATGGTAGCCCTAGATGGACTCCCCTCTTTTCCAAATAGGGTGGGTATTGCACCATCGAAACTAAACTGCAATAGTGGAAGGGTTTTTCTAAACCCTAACAAAACAATGGCTCCAAAATCACTCCAAAATGAGAGATAAAATCATAATTCCAAAAAGAAGGGTTACCCCTCTATTTATCCTTCCTTCGGTCCTTCTAAATCTTTCCCCTTTTTTGACCAAATAAAACCCTCACCTTATTTTCCCTCCAATTTCATTTAAATATAATTATTTATTTTATATAATGTCACTTTAGGATTTGTCATGATACATAAGATATTGATTCATCCTCCGTCATGATCAATTGGAGGGGACATTACACGGGTAATGACTCTTCTTCTCTGCTCAATAAATCCTCAAGTCTGAGTAAGCCATCATTTCCTCTAAATCAATATTGGTTCTACTTTCTTCAAAAAAACGTAAATCTACGGTTCATCCTATGTCCCATGTTTCTAAAAATGGGGTTGATTACTTGAGAAAGTCCACTTAGTTTTCTATGGACCCATTGTAATGTACCCACTCTCCAACTGAGTCCCATTACCACCTTACACATGCTCTAATTCCACCAAACTGTAACATCCCCAACATACCACTGATAAATATTACTCTAAAGCTTCATTGCACAGTTTCTACTCTAACAAAAGTTCGTGCATAATCACTTGAAGTAACTCTCTCAGCTCAAACTTGAGTCACACCACACAAATTATAACAACATAAGAAACATACTCTTGTTAATACAACCTTAAGAAACAAAAGTAACTCAAAACTATGTGCACCATCATATTATTCACACATCACAACCCCACGCACAACCATCTAAGAAACATGTGTCAACTCATATTTCATTGTGCATGGAATTTAATTCTATGTTTGCACACAAAAATTATAGCCTCTTGGTGTACACAGTCTACCATCCTGTGCACTTGACCACTCAATCCTCTTATTGACGACTCATAACCAAAATCACCAGGTTAACATAATAGAAAAAACTAACCATATTGGTCATATCCAAGCATAACTACAAATACAGGCTATATGCATCATACTTAAAGGTGCAAACATCATTAAACAAAATAAAAACAAATAATTATATGCAAAAACATACAAGAATTAACCCATGTCAAACATAGTTAAACAATCACACATTAACCAAGACAAGAACATAAAGAGCACTTATTTTTTATGAAAATCACTAGCCGCATCCTTGAATTAGACGTTCCTCCCAGCCATGGACATTATTTCTCATAAGATTTCAACAACAGGTCACCCCTGAGTTGGGGCTCAACTCTACCAGGGAAAAAGGCTTCTAGTGACACACTAACGTCTGACTCTCAACAAAATTTCTTAGTCCTAAGTTCCCATTGCTACAACTAGCCCACAGTCCCTCATTCCCCACACACTTGTCACACCCAAGGAAGTGTGCCCCTTCTCTTCTCACCGGTCCTTTGGATGCCCCACTTCCTTTCTCATGGTTACCAGCAACATGCTAGACATGAAGTTTCTGAGCCCTGTCACTAATGCTCGGCACACAAGGAAACAACTCTCAACAATACTCTCACCTGGAGAGTATGCTCATGGGTCTGGAAACCTCTTCAAAACAACCAGTCTCTCACCTAGAGAGACTTCTCACAGTCTGTCAACCCACATCCTCGACAATAAATCTGAATATAGCCCACAAATCCTTACAATATTATCTATACAGATAAGGTAATAATCTAATTTTCCATACATTTCGATCCCCTTATGATCACCAGAGCTTGAAACATCAATAATAATAATACAATAATGCTCAAAATACACTAAGGCCAGAAATATATATTGCATTCCTTCCACTTGACACTTGTCACCGTCATAAGTATCCTTAAGCCACTTGGTGACCTGTTCCCTACCCTCGAGAACTTACGATAAAAACATATCCACATTACACTTTTCCAGAAATATTATTAAAATATTCCCCAAGAATTACAACTCACCCCCCATTTTCCCTTTTTCTGTGGAGTAGGCCCCCCATGTCTTTTCGTTTGATCCAGTTTTCATGTAGCGATGCAATATTATATTAATAATCATGATTATATTTACATGGATAGGCACATTGACCTATCTGCTTCCAGTCTTACCAACCTCATAATCACACAGGCTCTTCGGCCTCAATACATAAATAGTCATACATATAACCCAACTTTGTGCACTTCCAAGTCATTACCACACACTTACCCAAGTGCACGCTACATGGTGCAATGTGCACACTTACCAAGGTGCACGCAACACACAAAATGTGTGTACCCTATCTTTATAACAATTCTATATGAACTTATTCAGATGCGTGCAATCACCAAAACCAGGTGTCAATGGCTCACCGGCCTATATATGAATTACAAAAACCATTAGTACCAATGAATCACTAGCATATATGTACAATTACAAAGGGTCCCAAATCGTGGACATTGCAATCCCCTCCCCCTTATTTATGCACTGTCTTTAGTGCACCATATACACATATACATACAAAATTTCAAAAATATTAAAAAAGATGAGGATGCTCTTCTTGCATAGCATCCTCGTGCTTCTAGATTGCATCCTTAGGACCATACTAGGTTCATGGGACCTTTACCATATCCATGACTCAATTTTGGAGCTGCTTGGTTTTTCGATCCAATATGCAAACCAATCACACTTGAAATCCACCTTCTGGCTCCACTTGAATCACATTCCGATCAATGACATGATTAACATTAGGTACATACTTCTTAAGAAATGACACATGGAATACATTATCCATACTCAAGGACACAATCAATGAAATCATATAAGCGACATGACCAATCCTTTCAAGGATTTCAAATGGCCCACAATAGAGCGTTGCTAACTTAGAACACTTTCCCAACTTCAGGAAACTGCACCTGGAATTTACTTTCAGAAATATGTGATCACCCACTCCAAATTCCCTGTGGGTTCTTCCTTTATCTATGCAACTTTTATGCCTATCCTAGGCATCCTTTAGATTATTCTTTATCTTTACCATCTACTCCTCCATTTCCCAGAGCAAATCTGGCCCAACTACTTCATGGTCTTCTAGGTTGTCCCAACTCACTAGTGTGTTGCACTTTATACCATAAAGTGCCTCAAATGGGCTCATATTTAAATATTCCTAATACCCATTTTTGTAAGAAAAATATACCATATGAAGGTAGTCTTCCCATTTCTATGACTTATCCATCACATACATCCTCAACATGTCTTCAATAAATTGATTTACCCTCTCAGTCTAACCATCCAACTTAGGGTGATATGATGTGTTGAAATTCAGAATTTTTCAAAATTTTTTGAATATCCCTTTCCAAAATTTTGAGGTGAAATTGGAATCTCTATTAGACACAATCATCTTAGGAACATCGTGCAACTTAGCAACTTCTCACATGTAAATATCAACAATGTCAGGTGCCTTGTGCACTAACTTGATTGGAATAAAATGGGCAGCTTTAGTAAGCTTGTCCACCACTACCATAATAGAATCATGTTGCTTAGCAGTCCTAGGAAACTTAGTTATGAATTCCATGGTCACAACTTCCCACTTCCACTCGGGAATATGAAAAGGTTGTAACAAACCAGTTGGATGTTTGTGCCCAACCTTGAACTTCTGACATTTGAGACATCTTGCAATAAAATCCGCAACTTCCTTTTTCATACCTGGCCAAAAGTATTGCTTCATGACTCCAAAAATTATCGTTTGGTATCTTGGATGTCCAAGATAAGGAACCTTATGTATCTCTGAAAAAATTAGGCTTTTCAACTCTTTATCATTTGACACACAGACCCTACGTCTATACATGACGATCCCATCCTCTCTCAACTCATAACCTTCCCAATTCTATTGTGACATAACTTGTTGTAAGGTCTCACTTATATCCATATAGCGCATATTTGATTTGGCAACTCACAAATTTTTTTCGCACAAATCTGATTTGGAAATTTACAAAATTATGTCACGCAAATATGTCTGGTACATGCTAATGGATGTAGCATGCATTTCATGCATCCTCCTGCTGAGTGTGTCAGCCACCTTGTTCTCTTTTCCTCTGATATGATTTATTTCAAACTCATACTCGTTGAGGAACTCTAACCACCTACTTTGTATGGCATTCAAACTTGGTTGTCCAAACAAATACTTCAGACCACAATGGTTTGTTCTCAGCTCAAATTTCTTACCCAAGAGATAATTCCACCACATATTCAAGGCATGCACTATAGATTCCAAATCCAAGTCATGTGTAGCATAGAGCCTTTCAAGATCTTTCAAATTTCTTGACTCATAGCACACTACATGTCAATTATGACTCAAGACTCCACTGAGTCCTTCCTTGCATGCATCTGTGCACACAATGAAGTATGCATATGGATTTGCAATTCTCAAAATTGGTGCACTTATCAACAAACTATTCAAGTGTTGAAAACTCCTTGCATAATCTAGATTCCACTCAAATCACATGCCTTTTTTCGATAGGGATGTGATTGGATGCGTAATATGTGAGAATCCTTCAATAAATATTTTGTAGTACCCTTCTACTCCCATAAAGGATCTTACCTCTGTGACATTTCTTGGCGTCAACCATTCTTCAACATCTTTTATCTTCGCGGAGTTCATAGATATACCCTCTTCTGAAATAATATGACCCAAGTAATGAATTTGTCGCTGATAAAATAAACACTTGCTCAACTTTGCATAAAGTTGATTCTCCCTCAAGACCCGCAACGCCATCCTCAAGTGTTGCTTGTTCTCTTCTTCAGACTTTGAGTAAATAATAATGTCATCCAAAATACAATGACAAAATTATCCAAGTAATTTTGGAAAAATCCATTCATCAAACACATGAAGACAACTGGTGCATTCAACAACCCAAATGGCACCACTATAAACTCATAATGACCATACCTTGTTCTGAAGGTATTATTACTGATGTATTCTTATTTTATTCTCACTTGGTGATAACCAGATCTGAGATCTATCTTCAAAAATATTCTCTCACCACTCAGCTCATCAAATAGGTCATCTATCCTTGGAAAAGGATACTTGTTCTTTATTGTTACTTTGTTCAACTGCTTGAAGTCAATATAAATTCTCAGTGTACCATCCCTTGGGAATATATATATCCCTTCTTTAGAATCCATTGAATTTTCATTTGCAACTCCTTCAACTCTTGTGTACTCATCCTATAAGGAGTCTTGGATACATATGTTGCTCATGGCCTAATATTTATAGAGAAATAAATATATCTTTTTAGAGGCAATCCCATTATCTATTTAAAGACATCCTCAAACTCTTTCCCAAGTTCGAGTGGAAAGGTAAGGGATGGTATACACCTTTCTTATTATTACTAGGCTTGTTGTACAACAAAGTATACATCCTCTAATATACCGTGCTACATATTCTTTCATTCTATACTAGTACACATATCTCTGTAAGTTGGAAATTTTCTTCCCAACACCAAAATGTCCTACAACCAGAGGTGTGAGCCTCTCATATAATTTGCAGTCGTTCACCTTTAGGGACATAGAGCTTGTCAATCTTGTAGAGGAACCCATTCTGGAAATGATAGTCACCCTTTCCATCACCTTCTTCTATATGAATTTGGCCCTATAGCTATTGAAACACCTCCTTGAAGTCCTCATGTTCTTTGTATGTCTCTCTGTATGCATTGTGGGTAAAAGGATCCATTTGCATCATAGTTTCCAAAGATGTAATCTTGGATGTGGGTGGCCTTGAAATCATGTTTTCCAACCTGTTTTTGTTTCCCTTCTTATACTCAATGACTAGATGAAATTGTTGTAAAAACCCCAACCACTTGTAATGTGTGATTTGTTGTATCTTACTCTGGTCCTGCAAATACTGTAGAAATTGGTTATTTGTGTGGATGATGGTCTCCTTTCCCATAATATAGTTCTTCCACTTCTTGACATCTTGAACCAGGGAAAAGCATTCCCTGTCATAGGTAGGGAAGTTGATAAATTCCCATAGAAATATTTCATAATGATAGCATATAGGCCTTCCTCCTTGCATCAAAATTTCTCCCATGGCATACCCACTTGCATCTATCTCCAATTCGAAAGGATTTTGAAAGTTTGGTAATGTGATAACTAGTTCATGATTGATATTTATTTTCATCTTATCGAAATCCTTCTATTGATTCCTTCCCCACTAGAAAATCTTACCACTCATTGTTATGGTGTGGAGTGGTGCAACTACCACTGAAAATGAAGCTATGAAATTCCTCAAGTATTGTGATTCCACAACAAAAATCCAAAATTCAATGAGATTTGTAGGAACTAGCCATTTCATGATGGCCTCCATCTTTGTGGGATCTATCTTGAGCTCCCCTCCAATGATCACATATGCCAAATACACCAAAGAATGTTGAGAAAACTCACATGTATTGAGGTTATTTAGCAGTTGGTGCTTCCTCAGAGTCTCTAACACCTCCATGAGATGTGACATGTGCTCCTCCCATGTAGCACTATAAACTAGTAGAACATCCAAATAGACTATAACAAATGAATCTAGATATGAGAGTAATATATCATTTATCAATATCATAAATGTGGTTGGTGCATTACATAAACCAAATGACATAACCAAAAATTCGTACAACTATTTCCCTTCCTTGAAGGAAGTCTTCTAGGTGTTTTCTTCCTTGACACATACCTGGTGGTACTCTAATTTGAGATCCAACTTGGTGAAATATTTTGTGTGATGCAACTAATATAAAAAATCATCAATTTTGGGTAGAGGGTATTAATTTTTAGTGTAATATTGTTCAATTATCTATAGTCGATACACATTCGCTAAGTCCCATCCTTCTTTTTTATAATTAATGTAGGTGACCCACAAGGTGATGTGCTTATTCAAATTACACCCTACTCCAATAGTTGTTGCAACTATTTCTTCACATCATTTGATTTTAAAATAGATTGTATATATAGCCCAATATTCGACAATGGGGAGTCTAGAAATAACTTTATTTCATGCTCCAATTCCCTCTTGGGTGGTATCCTTTTAGGTTCCTATAACACTCCTTTGTATGATTGCAGAAACTCCTCCATCAAATGTTTCTTCTCTTTAGTACACCCCTCTAGGGATTATTTTACTCTTATCGACTCATCCTCAATTTGATTTTGTCTTAAGAAAAGTAAAACATATTTCTTATTGGAAATAATCAACTTCTTGGCTTGGTTGGCACTTACCAATGATATATTTGAATTTTATTTATGTGCGTTGATGATGTAGGACTTCCCATACTTGATTAGTTGGTATTGGTTGGATATCCACATGAAGATAGCATACCTCCTATACATCAATGGTTACTACACTCAATTCCATTTTATCAATAAAATCGACACTTACAACAAATTTGATCTTACATTGTTTCATTACCTTGATATCTACATCCTTGTTTACCAATCCAAATGGATATGGGCTAGGATGATCATGAACTACCAATCCAAGATTTATGACCAGATCCACTACTATGAGACTAGCCTATGAACCAAAGTTGAACATGGTGTTTATCTTGGTCTTCTTGACCTGGATCTTGATGTGGAAAAGTTTGGTCATCTCCTTCCCTTGCTGGTGATGAAGGCTACTCATATTCACCTCCTTTTGCATTGATGTGAAAAAAATATTCTCATCCACATCGAAGGTGCTTTCAACTTTATTGATTGAATCCATGGATAGAATATTATTTTTATTGGTTCCTAGGATCCTTGCACTGATACGCAGTGGTTGTCGTCTTCTTATCCTTTATCCCTTTCCACTTCTTGTTTTCCTCCTTGGAAGCTTCCTGGTGCTCTTTCTGCTTGGAACCACTTGGATGCCCTTTCTTTTGGCCTATGTTTTCCATATATTGTTCTTGTACACATGTCTCATCCACTTTCCTTGGATTGAAAATAATCACTTACTTTTGTAGATGGCTATGTATAAATCCTAGATACTTGAGGAGTACATCTAGGTTATTGGGACAGATACCTAGCATGACGGACATATTTTTGAACTCGGTGGTGCACTCCTATACACTTTTACCTTGTTTATGCATGAAGTAGTGTCACCATATCCATTGGCCCTATTATTGCACAAGTTGTAGGTTGGTAAAATCCCGACCCAACCACCAATTGGCGACAACTTTGAGAGCACCTACCCACTGTAACCTTAGGCAAGTGTTCTCGTCACTTTAGAGGTGAGGTAGTTACCTCAAGGGGGAATCCCTGTGACCTAGGGGGCATTAAGAAAGAAAATGCAATGTATGAATGGATGCCCCTATAGGTCAGGTTTCTAAATGGAAAATGGATCTTGGTAATGATTCTTTAGTATTGCTTGAGGTTTCCAAACCTTTTAGTGACCTGCAAAGAGATGATACCTTCCCAAGACACAAGGAAAACCAAGTATACAATGCAATATATCAATTGGAGGAAAAACTTAATATTTTTGTCCCTAATAGTATATTTTAGTAAAATTTTATATCAGCAATGAAATGGTACAATAATCTGGTAAACAAATGCTATAAATCAAGTGAAAGATGCAAGAGATAAACTAGCTAAACACTAGTGAAACTCAATATCTAAAGACCAAGACACTAGCATAAAAAGGTAAGGTTGTTGTAAACACTTTCTGAAGAAATATAAACCAACCTTATGTCTATAACAAACAAATTATTACATAAAGAATATCAGCCACTAAAACACCCTCAAAGTTTTCCAAAAAGTGCGTTAGACCTAGTAGTTCATATGTGCAAACTTTGATCAAATTTCAATGGTTGATTTAAGAGTTATTGAAGAAGTTAGATTAGGTTTTCGGCAGCCCTAATGGATGAAGATAAATGTTTGTAACAGAATAAATAACTACCCCTTTATAGGGGATGAACTAGTGGCTGAGAGGTGCTCTAAGAACAAGAAACAAAACCCAAATTGCAAAAAGTTGAAATGACTGAAAATCACGTTCCCAATGCAACTATTTTATTTATCCAATGAAAAATACTTAGATTAGTGCTTTAAAATTGGGTAAATGGGGTATTTAAAGAAAATTTTAGATCAACAACAACCCTAGGGGTGTAAACCCTCTTACTCCCTAGGGTATGCCAACCAAACTTAGGGTAAATCGAGGAGGGTATAGACACTCGTATTCCTCCTAGAAACCCTTGCAAAAAGAAATACTTAAAAAATTAACAAGGATATGAAACAATGATGGAGGGTGTATCTAAAATACTCCTCCCTAGGGTTTCCACCAAAAATAAGCAAGAAATAAATAGCATATGCAGATATTTTCTTACCTAATCCAAGAAAATGAGACATCAAACCCTAGTTTACCATGCAACATTCATCCAAGAGTCAAGAGAGAAAGACTTTAGGGGGTGTTCATCACTCCTCCTCATCAATTAACCAAGAGAAATTCACCAAAAGACATTTCACAAGAGAGAAATACCATAATCACCAAGAGTAGAGAAAATTTCAGCCAAGTACTTCTCACAATGGGAGAGTTATGTTATGAAATGAGATTCACATGATATCTATTTATACAAAATGTATTAAACATAGTTTGTCCACTTCGAAAGGGTAAACCATAAGATAAGGGGATTAAAAAACTTATCGTACCCCTTGCATAAAAATAATATTCAACAATTGATCTTTAAAATTCACTTTTGCACAAAAGAAACCCTAAAGTAAGATGATGTCACCCCTTTAGAGGAGTTTTTGGCACTTGAGAAAGTCGTTGGAGAAAAGATGGAAGTCATTGGGGATATTTGAGCCTAATCATCATGTGATAATCCTTATCCAAGACTCATCTAATGAAAATATTCCAAGTGTCAATGTGTACGTCCATAACCACCAAACCCTAGCCCCCCTCATGATGTAAATCCTCAAGGAGGTGGCGTTTTGCCTCTCCTAGGTAAGGCGTTTGGTTGGTAGGAGATAGGTTAGGCCCATCATGATGTCTTATATGCCCCCAAAGGCACATCTCTTTCATCCAACATGCGGGCTTTAGGAATCCATCCTATGGGCTCCTTGCCCCATGGAAGCCCAAGATAGGATTGTTCTCCCAAAACTGGCCACCAATCAAGGTCTTGCAAAACAAAAGGGTACGATCTCCAAAGATATAATGACAAGTATAAAATAGGTCTAATAAGAAAGGCATCTAAACATGTGCATCAAAAAAACCTCATCAAATTAAACAAAATCTCAAAACCCTATACAATTGACCAAGTTTAAGTATGGGAGGGGTGTCATAGGAGTCCTATTAGGTAGACCAAATCTGTCAAGTAGGGGATGCTCCCAAGGATGGCCTTTCAAGTTTATGTAGTGGGTGATGATGTGGAACAGGTTTAGACTTCATAGGTCGATGATTTTCATGACATATAAGGGATCTTATTATCTCATTTATGGGTGCCTTTTTAGAGGGTGTGTGGCACCTTCATTTGCGATGCACTTTTTCCAAGCTAGTCTTCTTTCCATTATTTATTTATTTCATGTTTTAAGGCCTAAGTTGAATGCCATTGTATTGACTTGGTGTCCAGATAACAATAGTTTCATGCACAAATGCCTCATAAAATGAGAAGTCTCTCTCATGATGAGACTCCCTTTCTCTTAGTTGTGCAACTGAGAGCCACTACCCTGGCTTGGTGATCATATTATGGTAATGTCATACCACTAAATACCAATGATTATGATAGGTTGGCTCATGATGAGACCTCACATCCTTCAACTAACCCCATAAGCATTTATTATCATTTATTTCTTGTGGGTCCCTAATTTCTTAGAGAGAAGTGCTCCATTGCTTTCTCTGGGATCCCTGGGTGAAGCATCTGGAAGGTCTATGTCTAGTATTTTATCTCTTTATCCAACAACAATCCCTCTGGAGCTTAAACCTCTTCTTCCTGTGAAATGAGTTACATTCCCTTCTTGGGTCACTAAAGTCAAAGTACCTATAATAGGGAAATATGATGGGAATGTAATTAGCAGAAAGTGGTATGTATAATTGGGAATGGTACGATAACCCATCAAGGGACCCCCAGTCACAAACCTTCCCCAAAGGTTGGCCACTTACTAGGAAATCTATGACACTCACCAAGGAAAAATGGGGTCAAAAGCATAATTTCCAAGTAGGAATTATATAATCAAAAGTAGCTCAAACACAACATGCTTAAATGCCTTAGATATTAGGTTGATTACCTCCCAAAATACCTTACTTGTACCACATGGAGCAAGACCCATCTGCCTTCCAGAAGTTAGATGGTGTGGTGGATATTTTGACAATGGATAAAAATGTGGTGATATAGCAAGGTTTTGTATGTGCAAGTGGACACTACTAGTCATGTAGTCCGTCGACACTCCATATATGCAACCTGAGGGCCTCAAGACATTATATCCTTAGTTATCTCAAAAAATGGGTATAACATATGGCTCCTACTTGGAAACATGTGCTCGTTGTAGAGTGCATGAGAGCCAAAACATCTCCTTGTATACTTGTGCCTACATTAAAACATAAAATCATAAAATCTAGGGTGGTTCTATCACCCTTCATCCATATATATCAAAATCCAAATGAAAACTAATCTAGAAAAGAAAATTTTCACATTTTTTCAAAAATTTCTAAACTAAGCATGAAATCAATATGCAAGTAGAGAAAAATGAAATATGAAATTCATCTAAATTAATATGAGAAATCAAGATGCAAATGCAGAGAAAGCAACATGACCTATCTACTTACTTGGGGAACAGGCCCTAGAGAAGTCATGTGACCTGAACATAAGGTCGGAGAAGAGATCCATCCTCTGGTAATGGCATGTTTGTCCCATCCAAGGCTGTCAAATAATACTTTTCTTTATCATACTTCTTCTTGACGATGTAAGGGCCAATCCATGAGTTGTCATCTCTCTGGTCATAATTGCTCTTTCCCTTTGTCTTGTCCCACATGAGCACAATACTTCCTTCATTGAAATTGATGCAAGGTATATTCTCAATGTATGGATAGGAAGGAGGATCCGTGTTGACCATCCTTTTAATGGCTTCTTCATGTTCTTCATCTTCTTTCTTCAAAATTTGGATAGACCTCGACTCTTTCCCTTAGTACTTTGGATGTTTCTCTTTATATTCGTCTTTCCTTGGGAGGAGCATATCTATGGAGCCTTGTTGCATGAAAGGTAGGTCAGATGGATCATACTCAATAATCTATTGAGGAACATCATAGTTGCATTCACTGACGTAATGAGGACCATTAGGATCCATCACATTCCTATCTTCTCTCTCTCGACCGTATCATATCTCAAAGGTTCCATATCCCATGGGTAAGGTTCATGCTAAGGAAGCCCCCAAGGGTAGCATACCGATTGCTCAATAATAGCATCCCCCATGAATCCAGAACATAGATCACTACTATGTCCATGAGAAGGCTAATATGTGGAAAATCAATCAGAAATACCTCAACGTCCTCACAACCCATGAACCTTGACCCTTTTATAATCAATATCAAATACAATACCATAGGTTTGGGTTTTCTTCAAACCAATATGTTCCATCACCTTCAATGACATGACATTTTTTGAGGCCCCAAAATCAAGCATACAGTTGTTCAAGCAGAGGCCATTCATGCCTAATTAAATACAGAAGGGAGGAATCTTGTCCCTTTGTCAATCGAGATACATAGTGTTCAAAATGATAGGAGGGTCTTCCTTCTCGGTCGATACCTGTAATATCTTCAAGATTTCCCTTTTCACGGAAGGAATCTGGCACATCACTGTCACTAGGACCTTCAAATTCATTTTTCCAAACATGGTTGCAACATATATATTCAACTGAATCTCATTTGTGGGAGCTCGCTTAGGAAGAAACTCATGTATTGGAGGTGGGAGTGGTGGGGCCACCTTCTCTGCTGATGGAAGAGGAGTGGTAGGTTGTGATGGAGGGGTTGAAGCTTTATTCCTTCTAGTGTAGGTCAAATATTCCCTCCTTATTAACCCCTTCTTCTGATCATATGTCAATTGATTCAAGGCCCGAAGTCTCCCCTCTCTTTCGCCCTGTCTTTTGGCATCATTGATTTGTTCTTATGTGACTTGTTCCTCTTGGAAAATGAATATCATATCCATGAAATTCATAATGTTAGGATAATTTTCATCTCGTCGGGGACACTCATCTTCTCTGTGAGGTTCTTTGCATGGAAGGAACCAAGCTTCTGTCTCAACCATCCCAACTGGTTTCAAATTATCAGGGGCCTTTGCTTCTTGTTGAGGTCTCAGTTTCCAACCTGTGGAATCTCTCTGTTGTTTGGTAAATTGAGGTCTGGGAGTAGATTGATTTCTTTCCATAGCATTCAAACAACCCATGATCTGGTTCTGTACCTGGGTAAATTGAGTACTCATCTGATCTATCTTCTAAGTCAAGAGGGCAATCAGATCAGGAGAATTGTTGCTGGAAAACTTAGTCTTTGGTTTTCCTTTAACACGAGGGTACTGAAAAGGATCAACCCTCATATCAAGAATATTCTCATCAATGTCATCACTGTAATCTTTTCCTTGTGCTAATGATGTGGGAAACTTGTCCTTTAGAATGAAAAAAAGTTTCCCTTCAAAAGCATTCATATAAAGGAGATGGACTGATGTGGCTGTAGGATGAAACTCTATCAGAATATGGTTGTACAACCTGAAAAATATGGTATTGAATTCATTCACTGTCTCATTCTCCCTTTTATTTATCTGATTGAACATATGCTCTTAAATAACTTGGAAAAATATTCATAGGACATGAGGTGATTTTCTGGAAGGCCTCTAAACCAAATGAGAGCTTCTTCAATCAATGATGAATCCAATAGCCTCATGGATACATCCTCATGCTCAATACCTGAATTTTCCATGTCCCGACCTATGATGTAAAGACGATCCTCATAATTCACTACATTATTTCCTCGGAACTTTGGAAACCATCTCAAGAAATCCTCAAGATCCCTAGATGGTGACCATGTTAAGGGGTTTATAGAGGTCCTTTTCCCAAGGGTGATACATTGGTGCAAGGGGAGGGGTATCATGGAAAAGGTTTTTAACAACATGAGATTTGAGGGGAGGCCTTCTTTGGTAGACCTTAGAAGGTTTGAACCTCCCAAGGGGTAAAGGCTTGGAAGAGGAAGGGTTTTGGGAAGGTGGAGTCGTCAGATGAGCTTCAAGAGGAGCTCATGAAGAAAGGTGGAAAGGGAACATCCCTTGGGTGGAATCGCCAGATAGGCTAGGGAAGCATCTTTTGGATAGCTTGCCAAAGTGTCATCAGGGCTTGAAAGAGTATTTAAAATCATCCTCGGAAACGGTGCCAAAATTTTATCACACAAGTTTTAATTTGGGAAAATCCTAGCCCAAAGACCAATTGGTGACAACTTTGAGAGCACCTACCCACTATCAACTTAGGCAAGTGTTCTTTTCACTTTAGAGGTGATGTAATCACCTCAAGGGGGGAATCCTAATTACCTAGGGGGGATTGAGACGGAAAATGTAATGTATGAATAGGTTCCCCTATAGGTCAAGTTGCGGGATCTTGGTAATGAGTCTTGAGGATTGCTTGAGGTTGCCAAACCTTTGAGTGACCTGCAAAGAGATGATACATGCTCGACACACAAGGAAAACCAAGTATACACTGCAATATATCAATTGGATGATCAAGTTAAGATTTATGTCCCTAATATCATATGCTAGTAAAAATATATATCATCAATGAAATGGTACAATAATATGCTAAAACAATGCTAGAAATCAAGTGAATAATGCAAGAGATAAACTAGCTAAAACTAGTGAAACTCAATATTAAAAGACCAAGACACTAGCATAAAAAAGTAAGGTTATTGTAAACAATTTCTATAGAAATATAAACAATCCTTATGGATGTAACAAACAACTTATTACATAAATAAGATCAGCCACTAAAACCCCCTCAACATTTTCCAAAACGTGCACTAGACCTAGTAGTTCATATGTGCAAACTTTAAGAAAATTCCAATGGTTGATTTAAGAGTTATTGAAGAAGTTATATTAGGGTTTTAGCATCCCTAATGGATGAAGATGAATGTTTGTAACATCAAAAATAACTACCCCTTTAGAGGGGATTCCCTAGTGGCTAAGAGGTGATCTGTAACACCCCAGTTTTAACCCTTATGAACTAGAATGTATTATGTAATTGTGACTTAGGCTGGTGAATCGATAAAGTTGAAAAAGGGGCCAGAGTGCCTGGGAAATGTAATAATTCATATACATTAATAAAATACACAGTTGGATGCAAGATGGACAAGGACAAAAGAGATAGGGGGATATGATTCCATGAGAGAAGGGGACTAAGGGGATAAGTATTTTTATTATATTTTATTTACTCGTAATTGATTTTATGGAGAAAATGGGTCACCTGAGCTTCTTGGGAGGAAGGCCATGTGATTCTTGTTTTCATGTAATTATATAAAACATTATCATGGGTTGTTTGGGGGTTGCTCTTGGTTAATCATTTCATTTTAGAATTAATCATTTCACTCTTGTTGAATTCATGTGCTCTGGGGGGGAGCATGGAAATGAATGGATAGAGGAGGAGAGCCATTTCTAGATGGCTCTAATAGATTACAGATCATTCGAGGAGGGAATGGATATTTGTTTGCATGAGATTGATGGAAGTTCAGAAAGTATTGTCGACAACTAAGAATCCTTGGAGTTTCTAGCAGGGAGATTTCCTGACCAATAGCATCAGATCCCTGGAGATAAATGGAACATCCTAAGGGACTACATGGCAAAGAAAGGTGTTCATTTCTTTGGGTTGTGAAATTTGAGGGGGAAAGAGAGATGGAAATTAGAATTTGTTGTGTGGTTGGGAAACCTGAGAGCTAGTTAGTCAATTGTTGTGTGTTTTAGATTTTCCCTGGGACCCATCCTTAGGAATTCATAGCCCTGGCTTGGGGGAGACATGATGTTGAGATTAATAGTTGGGAGGAACTTCCTTGGTCTACAACTAGTTGGTGAATGTTTACTTGAAAAGATGAGTGATCTTTGTGTTTTCTGTACAATGTGTTTTCTCCTATGTATTTAATTATCTCTGAGATGTATTTTTGTGTGCTTGTATGTTGTTTATTTGTTGATCATGGAACGTTGTTTATTTATTTCATGTTGTAGCATGGATCTTGATCAATGCATGTGAGTATTTCATGCTTATTTTTCGAATTAATTATTATCAGAGTTTGAAAATGGTTCGGAATTGAGATTTTGAGGTAACGTGCCCAGCCTGTGAATGGATGGGTACATTACAGATTGGTATCAGAGCTTCTGATTGAAACACCAGACTAGTATGGGCTAGAATGAGTTTGAATTTGAGAAATTTACTATCACAAATTTCAAACTGTGTGAAGTTGGAGAAAAATGGAAATATTAGAGAGAAATATCCCCAAATTCATGGGAGAATTTGAGTTGAAATAATTCAAGATTGTCTAAGAAGTTTAATGAGTTCTATCTACAGAGTTGCAGAGCCAAATTTGACTTGGAAGGTTGAAAGTTCATTTTTTTTAATGGATGCTATAGCGTGAGGTGTAGAGGAATCCAATATAAACCTAAAGCTCAAGAGAGGTAGCATATTAGGTTGCACGGGTTCATAGCATGTAGCGTTAATACCTTTGGAAAGGTTGAAGGAAATCTCAGGAGAGATAGCGTTGCAGGAATAATGCAAAATCCAGAGTGTCATGCAGACAAAGATCCTTGTAAAGGATTGTGGAATCATGATCGTTCCCTTTTGAATTTTGGGAGCGATCACAACCATTGAATCAAGGAAGCTCTAGATCGTTAGATCGAGATTCGAGTAAACAAGAACCATCAAATCAAATTGGTCTATCATTATTCGTTGATCGAATCCAGTAGGAGGTAGAAAACCCTGGAACTTCACCACTTCAGTGATTATGGGAGGCAAGGCAGAAGCATGAAATGTCAAAGGTCAAAGTCGCGAAATCTCGCCAACCATTCGATCTTATAGGAATTTCGGGTGAAATATCCATCGTTGATCGTGGCCATTCAATGTTGACCCTCTAGATGTAAAGAAGTTTGAGTCCTAAAAATCTTGAAGGCCGAAGTCGTGAAATCCCTCTAATCGTTAGATCGAGGGAAGAACTTCGAGAGTAATTCTAATCGTCAGATCTAACATTAGTGGAAGGGTAAAGTTAGAAGAGGTTTTAACCGACAGTAAGAGGTCATAATTACATTATGACCACTTCGGTGGGTATAAATCTAAGGAAAATTGAAATATTCGAGAGTCGTAGTATCTCAGAGTCCCAGAGTGTCGAAGCCCCGAAATCTCACCAATCATCAAATCAATGGAATAATTCAGGAGCAATATCAGCTGTTAGATCAAAATTATAAGGATAGAGAAGTTTCGAGACTACAAAACTTTTCCACTTCGACAATTGCTGGAGACTAGGAAAAGCCACGAAGTGTTGAAGTCGCAAAGTTTCGAAGCCACTAAGTGCAAAGCAGCAGCCACGAGATTACACAGTCTGTCAAATCTGGAGCGGATGAACGTGAAGCATCTGTTTGGTGGATGATGTGTCTTATGCCACATGGTAGGGGTGCCATATGGGGACATGTGTCACATGAATTCAAGGCCTTTTGGACTCCAACATTTCCATTTCAGAGTGACACGTGGTACACATGCTATGGGTCCACGTCACCATAGGTGACATCAACATGCCATGTCATCTCCAGGATTACATCCTCTGGAAATGTCCAACATCACTATTATAAAAAGTGTCGAAGGCCAAAGTAGTGAATTCATGCAGACCGTCGATCGAAGATCCCTTCAAGACTTTTCTCAACCATTGGATCAAGCAGTGGAAGGAGGGCGTAAGTACTTCAACAGGTATGACTTCGGGGGATTTGAATAATTGGAGAGTTGTAATATCCCGAAGTCTTGGAGTGTCGAAGTCCCGAAAACTATAGATCAAGATCAGGTAGGATCCTTCCTGACTGTTTGATCAATAAGTGGGAGGAAAAAGTAAGTAGGAATGTTAACCGACAACCACTGGTCACCTACACTTTATGACCACTTCGGTAGGTATAACTCCAGGGGAGTTGAACAGCTTGGGAGTTGTGATATCCTCGAGTCTTGGAGTGTCGAAGTCTCGAAGTGAATAAGGACCGTCCATCTTGTTAAGTCATAGTCGTTGGATTAAGTTGGTGGAAGGATAAGGTAAGGGGAGTTGTTAACCGATGATAACCAGTCATCGTCACTTTATGACCACTTTGGTAGATTTCACTCTGGGGAATTTGAACAACTTGAGAGTTGTGTTATCCCGGAGTCCCAGAGTGTTCAAGTCCCAAAATAAATATGGATCGTCCGTCTCAACACCGGGTTAAGTTGTTATCGTTGATTTCATTGAAGTAACTAGAGAAGCCAGGATCGTCCATCCCACAATAGATTAAATCTCAACTGTTCTATCTACTAATGGAGATGATATAAGTACTTCAATGAAAGTTTACTCCAGGAAAGTTGGAAGATCGAAAAGGGAGAATGGTTGAAGTCTGAAGTTCAGAGGACTTGGTTCCAAGCGCTAGCATCATGTTAAGGTAAAGGGGTTGATTAGAGGTGAAAAGGGCCTAGAAGTGAATAATCCTGCGAACACTTTCAAACGAGGTCCTGTGTAGGAGAATAAAGAGAAAAGTATTAAAGGAACATCACTTAAAGTGGATAAGCCCGTGGTTTCAAGCTGCGGTCACAAGAAAAGTTGATTGAAGGAAGCACCTGTGTAGAATTTGAATTATATACAAGTTTGAAGGGGGATATGGAATAGTTTGACAAGATTGACACACAACCATTCCATTGTTGCTACAAGATCATGTTTGCACAAAAAGGGTGAAAGTGACTTTTTCAAGAAGCCCTAACTTTTATCTTAGAGATTGGATTGGGGCATGGGAATAATCATCGGAAAGATTACTCAAAGAAGAATAACATCTATTTGTTATAATTTGGATAATGATGATATATTTCTTCATGAATTAAGTAGAAAAAGTACCTATAGCATTAATTGGAAGATTTTTATAATATGTATAATTCTAACAAAAATGGTTGCTTGCAGATTTGGTAGGATTAGAGATTTAATTGGATCAATTCCAGTCTAGGATTGGTTATCATATTCATGGAAGCATGACATAGCTATAGAAGCTAGTTGAGGAAACACATAACTATAGAGAAAATAATGAAAAGTGGATAAAGAACTCAAGAATAGTGGAACAAAAGTATTAGTCAACAACTACAAGATCTGAGTGAATCGCAAATACAAAAGCAAGAATCCTCACATAAGACATGAAGCTAGCAGGTGAATAATGTTAGTAATGGGAATAGAAAGGAAAAGTATGACTTCCTAGCCTTGAAGGAAGAGAGGTGTAGGTAGTTGCAAAGCTTAAGTGTGAAAGAAGTAGTCTAATGGACAACTAGGAGTAATAGTATTTGTTTCAAGAATGTTGTGGTAGTAGAGTAATGGAATGTTTGAGCTACTTCATTCCAGGGTGTTGGAATGTCTCATAAAGGTAAGTTGGATATGACTACCCAAAAGGAGCTGTTGCAAATTGAGTACATTAGTTGGATTGCAGAATGGCGAAGTGAAACTTGGTTGACAAGTATTCAGACCAGGGAACAATAGTGCAGATAAGCATAATGGGAGAAAACAAGGAAACAGGGATCTAAAGGAATTAAAAGACAACCAACTACAACATAAATAAATAAATAAGGGAATTGAAATAGAAAATCCACTAGAGTGCATGAGGCATACAATGAAGTTAAAATGTATATGCATTAGTAGGCATGTTGACAGTGAATGCTTGGTGTATATGGATGTGTAATTGTGCATATGAACATGCTTGGATATGCATATAATATGCTTGTGAACTTAGAATGGTATTTTATTATGAAATAATGATATTATGGAAATTGAGTATGACTAATGATGGATTATGTATTTAGGAAAAATGATATAGCATGGTTAAAGATGTGGATGTCGTTGTTGCTTATGATTTCCATCTATGTGAAGACCCATGAGGGTGGTAGGAATGGTGATCAAAGTGATGAAAGAGGAAGTTTGTGAGCTTCTACAAATACCAGTTGATTAGGTATCATCAAGTAGGTTGATAACAACCATCCATGTATGCATTTGTTGCTTCTATGTTGAAGGGAATCGAGGTAAGAAATTCCCTCAGTTAATTTTTCAATATTTAAATTGATATGTAATGGCCAAAGGCCTAGAGTATGTAACTGGTATTGATGCTAGAATGCATTTAGATAGATTGTCATTTTTATATTGTGTTATGATGGGTTATGGGATCGTAACCGGGTTAATTCAAGAGACATACTCCTTCTATAACAATGAATATCCATAGAGATAGTCATGTGTGAGACCATAATATGGTTGGATATGGAATGGCTATAGCGCCATGTGAGTGCTCAATGGTATCTACTGTATATCTGATGTTTGTACTGCAACCTCTTTGCTGAAACTGAAGAGAACTTAAGAATTATATTCTTGGTGTCGTGTTTTGGTTGAAAAGGAAGGTATCCAAATAGTCAGGCAAGCAGTAGGAAGAGTGTGGATGATGTGTTGAGGCATTGGCCATACCTTCCAACTCATCATGGTGGAATGAGTGACATAGTTATGTGGTATTATGTGGTCAATGCACAGATGCATTGTGTAGATGTGGCCATGGGTATTGACACATTGATTGTTATTTTATTTAGTAATTAATTGTTTCATTATTAAAAGCATGTGGTGCTGAAAATACATAATGATGGATAGTTTCATTATATTTAATATGAATACTAGTTGAAGGTGATTGGATTGTTGTTTGTTACAATTCCGAGATCACTTTTTGGAGCTATTAAAAATGTTACAAATGGTATTACATGAATTATTGAATGCATTTTGTTGAATGCATGTATATATTATATAAAATAGAAATGACTATGATAACACCTGAAATGATGGGAGTATTGCTAACTCATGAAGTTGAAAACACTTCAGGAGTTGTTAGATAATGCAATAAGAAAGTTGCAGGTGAGAGTAGTTATACAATGATAAATTATGGAAAATATTTTTCAAGGGAACAAAGTGATAAAAATATTGGCGGATAGAAGAAAGAAAATATCGACTGATAATACATGTGTAAAGAATGATGGGTTCATTCCAGTTTATAGTTGGATTAATGGAAGTGATTGAATTGTTGTTGTAAACAATTATGAGATCACTTTGTGAATTTTTGTAATTGTTGCCATGAAAATATACATATGCATGACACTGACAACTTGTATGGATGAGTGAAGTTTGAGGAAAATTGTAGGTAGAATGGTATTGGATATGGCAAGGATGTTAGCCCAGAAGTAAGATTAATATCTACAGCTACAAAAGCCAAACATTATGAGCAGAAAAAATCATGCCTAGAATTTTTTTTTTCTATATAAAATAGATTTGCGAAATTAATAGTTACAAATTGTTACATGATTATGCTAACAATTGGTTTGGTTGATTGAAGGTTGAGAAAATTACAAGAATAATGGCATTGGGTATGTCATTGTTGTAAGCCATAATAAATATTAATGTTTGTAGCTGCAAGAGACAAACGAATTATGAGTTGGAAGCTCATGCTTGGAAACTCTATTTTCCTGTACAAAACATATTTGACATTTATTATTGAAATTGTTATAACAATATCTCATGATGAATGTATTTTTATAATACAAATGAGATATTGGCTATTGAATTTGGAATCTCGCGAAAATAACAGTAGAAGGAAATCGAACTCAATGATGAAGGCATGGAATGAAGAAAGTCTAGTGGACTTGTTGTAGCTAGAGTTCTTGAAGCCACAACTTTGAAACTTCTTGGTCGAGTGCACTGGAGCCCTGGAGAGTAGTGGAACAACTTGAGGGACTACATGGCATAGAAAGGGGTTCATTTCTTTGGGTTGTGTAGGATTGATGGGGAATGAGAGCTTGTTGGTTGGAATTGCTGCTAGAAATGTAAATTGTAAAATATTTGTGCATGTTTTGGGTCAGAATGTCTATGTATACACATTTAATTTTAGGCCAGAGTGCCTATGTATATAAGAGTTGGTTGGATTGTTTCTATGGATTAAGGCCAAAGGGCCTAGATTTGTAATGTTAATAACATTGGAATGGTGTTTTTCACTGAGTACAATGCCAAAATAAGGGGAGGGGGATGTAACACCCCGATTTTAACCCTAGAATGTATTATGTAATTGTGACTTAGGCTGGTGAGCTGGTAAATTTGAAAAGGGGTCAGAGTGCCTAGGAAATGTAATACTTCATATACATTAATAAAATACATCGTTGGTTGCAAGACAGACAGGGAAAACAGAGATAGGGGGCTATGATTCCACGAGAGAGGGGGCTTAAGGGGCTAATTCTTTTTATTATATTTTATTTACCCATAATTGATTTTATGGAGAAAATGGGTTACATGAGCTTCTTGGGAGGAAGGCCATGTGGTTCTTGTTTTCATGTAATTATATAAACCATGCCCGTGGGATGTTTGGGGGTTTCTCTTGGTAAATCATTTCATTTTAGAATTCCTCAATTTACTCTTGCTTAATTTGTGTGCTCTTGGGGGGGGGGGGG
>ML779843.1:1093054-1106007 GCA_009831015.1 Picea engelmannii | reverse complement strand
CGTTGCTAGATAGTTGTAATAGATTAATGATCATTCCATGAGGAAATGGATTCTTGTGTGCATGAGATTGATGGCAATTAGGAAAGAATTGTCCACAACTAAGAATCCTTGGAGTTTTCAGTAGGGATATTTTCTGACCAATAACATTGGAGCCCTGGAGAGAAATGGAACAACATGAGGGACTACATGGTAGAGAAAGGTGTTCATTTCTTTGGGTTGTGCAGGCTGAGGGGGAAAGAGAGATGGAAATTTGGATTTGTTGTGTGTTTGGGAAACCTGAGAGCTAGTTAGATCATTGTTCTATGTTTTAGATTTGGCCTAGGACCCATCCTTGTGGATTCATAGCCTTGGCTTGGGGGTGACCTGCTATTAAGAGTAAAGGAGCAATAGTTTCTATGGTTGGGAGGAACTTCCTTGGTCTGCAGCCAATTGGTGAATGTTTACTTGCAAAGATAAGTGCTCTCTGTGTTTTTTGTACAATGTGTTTTTTGATGTGTATTTAATTATCTCTGATATGTATTTTCGTGTTCTTGTCTATTGGTTGTTTTTTTTGCATGGCACGTTGTTTATTTCTTTCATGTTATAACATGGATCTTGATTAATGCATGCAAGTCTTTCATGCTTATTTTTCAAATTAATTATTATCGGAGTTTGAAATTGGTTCAGAAGTGAGTTTTTGAGGTAGCATGCCTAGCCTATGAATGGATGGGTACGTTACATGCTCTAAGAATAAGAAAAAAAAAACAAATTGAAAAAAATTGAAATGATTGAACATAACGTTTCCCAATGAAACTATTTTATTTCTCCATTGAAAAATATTCAGATTAGTTCCTTTAAAATTGGGTAAATGGGGTGTTTAAAGCACACGTTATATAAAAAAAAAACTAGGGTTAAAAACCCTCTTACTCCCTAGGGTATGCCAACCAAACTTAAGGGTAAATCTAGGAGGGTATACACACTTGTATTTCTCCTAGCAACCCTTGCAAAAAGAGAGACTTAAAAATTTAATGAAGAGATGAAGAAATGATGGAGGATGTACCTAAAATACTCCTCCCTAGGGTTTCCACCAACAATAACCAAAACAAGCAAGAAAGAAATAGCATATGCATATTTTTCCTTACCTAATCCAAGAAAATAAGACATCAAACCCTATTTTACCATCCAACATTCATCCAAGAGTCAAGATAGAAATCCTTTAGGGAGTGCACATCACTCCTCATCATCCATTCACCAAGAGATATTCACCAAAAGACATTTCACAAGAGAGAAAGACCACAATCACCAAGAGTAGCCAAAACTTTAGCCAAGTACTTCTCACAATGGGAGAATTATTTTACGAAATGAGATTCACATGATCTCTATTTATACAAAATATCTTAAACATAGTTTGTCCACTTAACAAGGGTAAAACATAAGATAAGGGGTCAACAACCCTTATCTTACCCCTTGCATCAAAATAATATTAAACAATTGATCTTTAAAATTCACTTTTGCACAAAAGAAACCCTAAAGTGAGATGACGTCACCCCTTTAGTGGATGTTTTGGCACTTGAGCAAGTCGTTGGGGCTCTTTGTTCCTCCTCATCATGTGTTAATCCTTCTCCAAGCCTCATCCAGTGAAAATATTCCAAGTTTCAATGTGTACCTCCATCACCACCAAACCCTATCCCCCCTCATGACGTCAACCCTCAAAGAGGTGAAGCTTTTCATCTCCTAGGAAATATGTTTGGGTGGTAGGGGCTAGGTTAGGACCGTCATGATGTCTTCTAGGCCTCAAAGGCATGTCCCTTTCATCTGGAATGTGGGCCCTAGGCATCCATCCTATGGGATCTTTTTCCCATGGAAGACCAAGCTAGGCTTGTTCTCCTAAAACTGGCCACTAAGCAAGGTCCTGCAAAATAAAAGGGTACGCCCTCCAAAGATCTCAAGTCAAAAATATCATGACATGTATAAAACAGGTCTAATAAGAAAGGCATCTAAACATGTGCATCAAAACTACCTCATCAAATTAAACAAAATCTCAAAACCCTATACAATTGACCAAGTTTAAGTATGGGAGGGGTGTCATAGGAGTCCTATTGGGTAGACCAAATCCATCAAGTAGGGGATGTTCCCAAGGATGGCCTTTCAAGGTTATGTAGTGGGTGATGAGATGGAAGGGGTTTAGAATTCATAGGTAGATGAGTTTCATGACATACAAGGGCTCATATTATCTCATTTATGGGTGCCTTTTAGAGGGTGTGTGGCACCTTCATTTGCGATGAACTTTTTCCAAGCCCATCTTCTTTTCATTCTTTATTTCTTTCATGTTTTAAGGAACGAGTTGAAGGCCACTATCCTAGATTAGTGTCCAGATAATGACACTATCATTCATAAATACGTCACGGAAATGAGAAGGTTGGCTCATGATGAGACCCCCTTTCTCTCAATTGTGCAACTGAGAGCCACTGCCATGGTTTGGTGACCAGATGATGGTAATGTCATACCGCTAAATACCCATGATCATGATATGTTGGCTCGTGATGAGACCTCCCATCCTTCAAATAACCCCCTAAGCATGTATTACCATTTATTTTTTGTGGGTCCCCCATTTATTACAGAGAAGCATTTTATTTCTTTTTCGAGGATCCCTAGGCGAAGCACCTGGAAGGACTAGATCTAGGATTTTATCTCTTTATCCAACAACAATTCCTCTGGGCCTTCATCTCCTTCTTCTCGTGAAATGAGGTACATTCCCTTCTTGGGTCACAAAAGTCAAAGGACCTAAAAGAGGGCAGTATGATGGGGATGTAATGAGCAGAAAGTGGTATGTATGGTCAGGAATGGTACGATAACCCCTCAAAGGACCCCCAGTCACAAACGTTCCCCAAAGGTTGGCCACTCACTAGGAAATATATGACACTCACCAAGGTGAAACATGGTCAAAAGCATAATGTCCAAGAAGGTGTTCTATAATCAAAGGTAGCTCAAACACAACATGCTTAATGCCTTAAATATTAGGGTGATTACCTGCCACAATACCTTACTTGTACCGCATGGAGCAAGACCCATATTCCTGCCATAAGCTAGCTGGTGTGGTGGATGCATTGACAATGGATTAGAATGTGGAGATAGAATGGGGTTATGTATGTGCAAGTGGACACTATTGGTCATGTAGTCTCTCAGTACTCCATATCTGCAACCTGAGGGCCTCGAGACATGATCTCCTTAGTTATCCCACAAAATGGGGATAACATGCCATTTACATACCCAATAGGGTAGCATTGGGACTTGATGAGGGTTTCGATGTCCTCCCTCGAAGTTACTAGTGGATCACACTCCATCCTAAATGTTTTCGTATGGTTTTCCCACCAGGTTAAAGCATGACCCTCTAACTTTAGTCTAGAAAATAACAAAGTTACCAACTTAATGAGAACCCTCCAAAGTTCTCATTTTTTTAGAGTTTGTATTTAGTGGGTGTTTTTACCTCCGTTTCAGAAAGTGGCACTACTGGTAGCACCCTTTTTTTGGAGGTTGGTGAAAATGGTGTCCTGTTTGAAATAACAACCTTAATGACCAATACCATTGTAGAAAATTGACTCTCAAATCGAAAGGTGGTGCTTCCAGTAACACCAATTTCATTTTTTAAGTCAAAATTAAGACCTATTTAAAACCATAGCCTTGACCACTTGTACCATATAAAATGAAATAATGAGAATTAAAAATGTAAAAAATGTGTATTCATTAATTTTTTAAAATTTACATTAAAAAATGAAATGAAAAAAACTCCATAAACAAGATTTAGAAAAAATAAAAGTTACATATTTAAAAAACAAAATTCATAATACAAATTTAAAAAATAATAAAATAATAAAATAATAAAAATAAAAATACATAAAAATACACCATTTTAAAAAGAAAAAGAAAATAAATGCATAAAACATAAAAACATTCCATTTTAAGAGAATAAAAAATACATAAAAATACACCATTTTATTTTAAAAAAAAGTTTGAGAAAAACTAAAAAGCAATTTAAAAAAAACTTAAAAAAAAATTGTGAAAAAATACAAAACATAAAAATACACAATTTTAAGAAAAAACAAAAAACAAACAAATAAATAAAACATAAAAACACACAATTTTATTTGAAAAAAGTTTGAGAAAAACAAAAAACAATTTTAAAAAAAGAGAGTTTTTTTTAAACGGAAAAAAATAAAATAAAATAACCCATTAAAATCCTTTCAAATAAATAAATAAATTAACATTCTTAAAAAAAATGTTTTTAAAAAAATTTAAAAAACACACCTTAACAAATTAAAAATAAATAAACACAAAATTTAAATAATACTAGTTAATACTAACATATTACATATATCATACACACAACACAATATAACATATATATTATTATATAACACATACACCAACCAACATTATATATATATATATATATATATATATATATATATATATATATATATATATATATATATATATATAAATCAGTTCTCTAACGTCATGATTGGAGGATTCCAATCTCCCCTCCATAATGGTCCTGTTTGGTTATCAATATTGTCGTGATTCCAAGTGTCTCTCACAAATCCTTTCATTTCTACTCTTCTCCAAGCTTACATATAGTTTTTTGGTTTTGATATGGCATGTCCATCCGAAATTGCCTAGTTACATACCACTATATGCTTATGCTTTGTGTCCACAACTCTTCCTTCTTTAAATCCTAAGCTTGTTAAGCATGCTATGTCGGAAGGCATGGTGGTAGGACCAGGCAATGTTACACCTCTAACACTTGGCTTATCCTAGTTTACACTTTCTGAAGAATGGAAAGTTGATTATCATGCCCAACAACCAAAGTTTCTCCCCTCAGAAACCCAAATATTGGTTGTCCAACAAAATCCTTCTGGAAATTCTGTTTTGTGTATGGTTGATCACAAAGTACCAACTTTGATAGAAGACATGCATCAAGTAATCCCATGTCTTCTCCTAGATCTTCAACTATTCATCCAACTTATGTCCCAGTATCTAGACATTCTGAGTTAGATGATCACTTATTGTACCACCAAAAGAGATCAACCAAATGTTGCTTCTTTAAATCTTGTATTCCTTCTCAAAGTTTAAAGAAACCTTATTTTTCCACGAATCCTTCATTTCAAACCTTTCAGACAAATAGTGAACATATTGGACAACATTCAAACTATCATGTGTGTATGCAGATATCAACCCCTCGCCAAATCAATATGATGAACTATCCATTACCTAGAGCTGATAAAGATAAGCACACTCCCCTTTCCCAAAGAAGTCTTGGTCCAGGTAATTTTACTCCTACCTTCAAGAACAATACTCTTGCAGACGGCTTAGACTTTGTACAATATAGAAAGGTTGATGCAGAAAAGTCCTCTGACTTAATCCGTATGCAGAATTATTCTGACTATCAATCTGTGTGCTTAGCACAAAATCTAGATGACATTGCTCAGGATATTTTGCAAACAAAATCTCATGTCAATGGAATCCATTTAGATCTTGAATCCACTGAATCCAACCAACTATCTTTCAAAGAACAACTTAGACAAATCATGGAAAAACTGGAAACAATCCAATCTGCAGTCCAAGATTTGAAAGAATCTTTCGACAAGGAGAAAGCATCTCCTCCCCCCATTTTATTTTTAGAATTAGAATAACAAACCTCATTTAGGTTGTTTGGTCTGACTAAAAAACCAAAGAAATTGACTTTAAAATAGTTAGCCACTGAACTAGCTAACCCAGTCTTTGCTAGAATTGTTGAAATTATGCTATTAGCATCAAAGAATCTAGAGCTAGTAAAAGGCCAAATATCACAACTAAAGCAATCTTATGAATCCCAACACATAGCCTCCTCTTCTCAATCATTGTATATCAAAACTTTAGAAGAAGGAGAAGCTTCAAATATGCCCAAATCTTTTGATCAAAACACAATTCGAAATCCTTTCCAAACTGCTTGGGAAAAATGGTGCAATGCCAAGTATGGTTCCAGTAAAAGGGTTCCCTTTGAGCCTTCTAATTCAGATGAACATGCAAGTTTTAGCAGAGAAAATATAGACCCAACCCCGATAACCAATATCAATTGTCGATCTCAAAATGAGATGGTAATAATCTTTCAAAAATGACATGCTTGGGAAAAGACCCAAAAGTTAATCTTTCGTAATCACGTCGCCTGGAATGAACTTGCTCTCAGGCTAACATGGGGATTCACAGTTTACCTTGGACTCTGGTGGGATAGAGTTAATGAAAATGATAAACTTAGAATTATGAATGATGAAAAACCAATAGATGAATTGATTAAAGCAATCATTCATGAATTTTATGGAAATAAGAAGATTGACACTGACAATTATGCCAATATTTTCATGAGTCAAAAGTTGTGTCATATTCGACAAATCCCTGAATTTTTCTATACTATGCAAGATCTTCTCAAGATGTCCAGACCCTAAAAATGTAACATACCTATGCAAGTATCTTTCGACTATGCCCAAAAAGATTCCAGATTTAGTTAGAGAAAGATTAGAACAACTTAGTGTTGAAATTGATGATCTTTCTATGGCTAGTCTCCATGAGCATATCATTACCACTCTCCAAAAGGAATGTTTGCATAGGAAAACAAGTAAGTCTGTTAAAAAACAACTTGGTTTTGACTCTGCTATCTATGACATATTTGTTGAAACATATCATTTTGGTTGTGATCAAAATAAAGGAAAGAAAGCTTCTTGTAAAACTGATTGTGGATGTTTTAATAGTCAGAAAACCTCCAAAAGTTTCAAGAAAAGATTCCCTAAGAAATTTAGCCACCGCAAACCCTTCCCAAAAAAGATTTATTTTAAGAGAAGGCCTATTCCTACTAAGACAAAAAACACAAAGTGTTTTATCTGTAAGCAGCCTGGCCACTGGGCTTCACAGTGTCCTTTGAGATGAAAATCTAAATTTCAGAATAAAATCATGGATTTGTTTACCACAGGGTATGATATAGCTGATTGGGATTTAGTTTCCTGTCGTTCAAAAGGTGAATACTTATCTCTTAATGACATTGATTCAGAAACATCTGAACATCCCTCCTCCCCTGTTTCTTCATCTGATTCATCTCATTCATCCCTTAATTTGAATTTCCTTGAACTCAAGATGATGAATAATCTTGATGATCTTCCTACTCTCCTACATCGAAAGATTGTTTTACAAACACGCCTTTCCTCATTGACCCCTGGTCAATTTCAACTTGCTAACAGTCTACGTGCTCAACTCCACTCCATCACTTCTCAAATCTCTTTACACCAGCAACCAAATGTGGTGAATTTGCAGTATTATTCCCCTACAGATTATGCCTTTGTTCCTACTAAGACTCAGCCTAAAGCACCTAGATATCTGAGACATATTGTTAAGCCAAACTTCCTACTTCAAAGAAAGTCTTATGCAAATAAATACCCAGTACCAACACTTGATGATGTAGATGAAGATGAAGAAGATATGCCCATAGAGACCTCTTTATATCGGACAAATAGTACCTTGGAAATCTCTATCAAAGAAAAAGAAACATTGGTCAAAGAGATATGGAAAACTTTGAAAATTGAGAAAGAAGAACTAAACTTTCTCCAAAAGTAGAAGGAAGAGATGTTTGAAAAAGAAATGTTAGAAAACTCGATCACACTCTATCCTAAAATTTCTCTCCAAATAACTAAAGACCAATCTTTAGGTCCTAGCTCCTTTAACCAAATCAATGGCTTTGAGGAGAGATTGGTTATATCAGTAGAAATAAAATTATCTGGTTATAATGCATATTCTCTAGATTCTCAACTAGATACTGGTGCTATGAACTCATGTGAAAAATATGGTGCCATTCCCTCTTACTTTTGGCGACCAATCAATATAGCTTTCAAAGTTGTAAACAAGATTGAGATGAAGATTCAGTCATTTGCTCCAGACTTTCCAATTCTAATTAAAGATGTCAAAGTTCCTGTAGATCTGTATTGCTTTGACACATGAGCAAATGTGCTATTGGGAAAATATTTTGTAAATAGATGTTTGTCTTTTACTATTGGTGAGAATTTTGTACAGTTTACAATTTATGGAAAAAGTATTGTAATACCTAGTAAGTCCACATTTGAGACCAAAATAGGATCAGTAAAACCTTTGCCACAACTAGATAGGTTGGCAGAAAAGCTTGTAAAAATAAAAAAAATCATAAATAATGCTGACACCCATGGTCTATCTACAATAAAGGAAATAAAAGAGAAGATTGAGAAAGATTGTACTTCAGATTATCCAGATGAATTTTGGACTAGAGAAAAGTACTTTGTTGATCTTCCATATAAAGAAGACTATGTTGCTAAGCCACAAAAGGCTTCTGCCAATAATATGTCTCCAACAGAAGCTGAATATTGCCAGAAGGAAATTGTTGAATTATTGCAAAGAAAGTTGATCGAGCCTATCTGAATACCTTGGGCTTGCCCTGCATTTTATGTGAACAAGCATAGTGAGAAGAAAAGAGGAAAACCTAGAATGGTAATCAACTATAGAGCTCTCAATGATGCCTTATTGACAATAAGGTTTCCTCTACCATCCAAAGATATGTTGTTCTCTAAAATTGGTAAATGCAATGTTTTCAGTAAGTTTGATTTAAAGAGTGGATTTTGGAAAATAGGTATAACCCCTAAAGATAGGTACAAGAAAACATTTTTTGTGCCTCATGGACAATTCCAATGGAGAGTAATGCCCTTTGGATTGAAAAATGCTCCATTGGAATTTCATAAACAAATGGATGATATATTCAGAAACCTACCTTTTTTAATTGTATATATAGATGATTTACTGATTTGTTCTTTAGATGTCAAATCACATGTGGTACATTTGAATATTCTTTATGATCATATGTTTAGGCATGGATTAATCTTGAGTAAAAATAAGTTTTGTTGGGCTAAAACTAGGATAGAATATCTGGGTCTAATTCTATCCCAAGGATGTATTGAATTGCAAGACCATGTTCTAAAAGATCTATCTGAATTTCCTGATGAAATTCTTGACACTAAGAAGTTGCAGAGATTCTTGGGAAGCCTCAACTACATAAGACAATTTTATAACAATCACGCTAAAGATGTTAGAATTTTGTAGAAGCGGTTGAAAGGAACAATGCCATGGAATTCAAACATGACCAAGGCAATCCAGCTTATCAAATAGAAGATTCAAGATCTTCCAAGCCTACATCTTCTGGATGTGAGCCTGCCTTTGATCCTAGAAACAGATGCCTCTAATGAAACCTGAGCAACAATTTTGTAGCAGAAAAGAAACTCTCAAAAGGAAGAAGTGTGCATGTACACCTCAGCATGCTTTACAGAAGCTGAAAGCAAATATCCTTCTTCTCATAAAGAAGTACTTGCAGTTAAATGTGGAATCAAGAAATTCATAATCTTTTTAAAACCTGTTCACTTCACTGTTAGAACTGATTTAAAACATATGAAAGGCATGTTGTCTAACCAACGTCTTTTGGAACAGGGTAATAATAGAATCCTAAGATGGAGTCTCTGTCTTGATGGTTTTGATTTTCGACATTCAGTATAAGCCAGGTAAAGATAACTGCATCGCTGATTTGTTGACAAGAGAAGCAGCTCCCAAGCAAGTGAGAGAAATAAAAATGATGGCATCCAGCTCATTTACTGCTTCTAAAGCCCCTCCTGGTTACAACTGGATATTAGTTTGTAATTCTTGTTCAGTTCAATATTGTTTTGTGTGCCTAGAACAATGTATAAAATCCAGCCTAGTGTGTAAAGTTATTTTGGAAAGATGGATACAAAAATACAACCATTGTATTCCAAACTCCAGATATTTTGCACAAAGTTCACAATTACTCAATGGAACCACCTCTGGAGGACCTATGCAAGGTCAGAGATATATTTATATTTATGATCCAGCCATAACATATTCTGACTACTGTGCCATATTCCAACATGTAAAATACACTGGATCTGGTTGGTTTCTCTTTGAATGTGATACTTTCAGCAATAACCAAGCATGGTGGTCTAGGTGGTTTATTGCTCTACTCTGGAAATACTGCCCCCGAAGTATAAGTTTCTTTGAAAACATGAGAAGTTCCTTCACAGTATGGCTAAAATCAGAAATTGAAGAAGCTGCTCATTATATTGTGTGGTTTGTATTTAATCTATTCTTCCTCGGCAGTGATCTACTTGATGTTTGAACATAACCTTCTCGTCTTCCTAGTTATAAAGTTTCCAGCAATTTCTACGGTGAAGTTTGTGTTCCAGATGAAGATTTAATACCATCTATGCAAGGATCTCCATTTTTCAAATGCTTCAACGGATTCCCACCTTTCTCAGATCATTTTGGGTCCCCACCGTCAAGCCATGTCAATTATGATAACAATCATAGCGACAATGGTGATTCCTTTGATTCTGTGGCAATGCATAATATCATCAATCAAATGGAATCATGATGGACCCTTGTACTTAAAGATGTTTTGTACCTTTGTTTATTCATGTCTATCGGGCCGACAGTGGTGTCCCGACTATTCTGTGGGTTCCAGAGAATTCCACTTTATATTCTTTTCTTTGATTCATTAGGAATATTAAGTCTTTCCATAAAATTGGTATGGGTCCCCATATGTCTGAGCCTCCAAGGGACGAGACAACAACTAGTGTCCACTAGCTGCCCCATCCACTTAAAGGAATCTACTTTAGACTGGCAGTTGTTTGTAAGAGTTTACCGGTAACCTTTTGTAAAGGATATAAATAAAGTCATTCCTCCTAATTTTCGGATCATGGGGAATGAGAGGAGCAAGTCTGTAAGAAGTTATAATTTGAAGTCTGTGTGTCTAAGAGCGGTGTGTGTCCTCTTCACTCGTCCTTCAAAATCTTGTGAATGAGAAATATCCATCTCGTTTGTAATCCAATTAGTTTATGAGTTTATAAGTGATTGTATCTCTCTCTCTATATATATGACACTATACATAACTTATATAATATATATTACACACCATATAAAAATTATATATTATATATTTTATTATTATCATATTACTAAATGATGTATTAATACATAATGCAAATACAATGGAGACGGGTAATGCTCAACATTTCCTTATATCAATGTAAAGGGGGAGGGGTAATGTCGAACATCACCCTCCTCCCTTTCCCACCCCAATACATTTAAATTAAAGGTGAGAAAAGGGGAGAACAATGTTAGACATCACCCTTATTTTTGCATTTGCATTATATATTAATACATTACTTAGTAATATATATATATATATATAAAAGTTGTAATATTTATTATATATATTATGTTGGTTATTGTATATATTATATAATTACATTGTAAGGCGTTTTTCCATGTAATCAATCTATTGATAGTTGATGTTTGTTAGACAACCATGGACACATCGCCCATCCTTCTTTTATTTACTATGAAAGGTATGTCCTCAGTTGAGACTATTTTTGTGAGTGGGTCATTGATTTTCCAAGATGATTATTAGGGTTGTTCCCACCATCGATTGAGCGATGTCGAACTCTAGTTCACCAAATATCCCACCACCATCTATATCTACTCAACGACCATTGGATTTTCGGATGGGACATTCAACGCTAATGACCAACAATCTATATATCTATCCGTATGGCCTCTAGTGGTCCCACCCTTTTCCTTGCCTACTCGTCGAATAATGTGAACGCTTCTTGTTTCAATTGTTATATGTCAATCCGATCCTTCCTTAAAATACAATTTAGCTCAATGTTTATTAATTAGTGGTATTTATTTTAATTTCAACGTTATTGATTATTGGAAAAGCTAAAATTGTTAATTACTTTAGTTTCTAAGTTATTGATTATTGAGAAAGACAAAACGAATTGAGGTTTAAATCTTTCTTAAAATATTATTTACAAATTTATTAATTAATATTAATTTTAATGCGGAAGCTATTAAGTATTAGGAAAGATAAAATGAATTGAGGTTTTGGTTGAATAAATGTATATATAGTATTTTATTAATTAATATTTATTTTAATCTTGAAGTTATTATGTATTAAAAAATAAAATAAATTGGAATTAAATTTTTTATATATTAAGAAGTATATATATATATATATATATATATATATATATATATATATATATATATATATATNTTATATATAAAATAGAATATACAATTTAATTTTTTTTTATAATTTTAATATTTAATACAATTTAAAAAAAAAATCTATATTTTTAATGTTTAAAGTGTATTTTTTATTTAAATATCATAAATAAATAAAATATTTATATTATTTTGTTTTTAATAAAAAAATTGTTATTTATTAACCTATAATATTAATAATGAATATAATGAATTATATATTACAAAGTGTATAAGACTTTGTAACATACAACTTAATATTAATAATGAAGTGTATGTTTCAAATTGTGTATCTATGTATTGTAAATTTATTTTAATTCAAATTCTTTTAAGTAATTATCAATTTTGTATTTTAAATATTTTTTTTATATATTTAATATATTTAAATTTGATATATTTAAAGTTAAAATGAATTTAAGTTAATATTATTAAGTATTTTAAATATTAAAATTTAAAAGTATAGTATTTTATATTTAATATTTTTTTTAGTTTAGTGGTTAAGTAATATTTTTCAAAAATAAATATAACTACTTTTATTTTTAATATAAAAATAAAAATTATCAAATAGAGTTAGAGGCAATGATTGATAAAAAAAATTAAAGATATCATTTAAACTCAAATAAAGGATAGATTCTTAGGGTTCAAGAGTGAATTGCAAACAATGAAGGATATAATTCAAGAAATGGAAAAACATAAAGAATCAACCCAAGAAGGAGGGGTTGAAGAAAATCACAACTTGAGAGATAGGATTAAAGAGCTAGAAGAAAAACTAACCAACAATTTGACCCTCAGTAATATGGAAAACAAATTGGATA
>ML779843.1:1026142-1090698 GCA_009831015.1 Picea engelmannii | reverse complement strand
GAATTTTATAACCTATAATCTCAAAATTAAAGGAAATATGCCATATCCCATCCTCCTCTTAGAAACAAGCCTCTCCCCCATTGAGAGCATGGCTATGACTAGATACCTAATGTATAAGAACAAGTTAAACAACATGGAAGACATGAGGCTACCTAAAATTGCTTCAAAATCAAGTCATAAACACCATCGACTCAAGCGAGGATGGCATAAAGACGTCTGGTCTTGGCTAAACTATTGGGGAATCATGAAAGAAACCATTTTGCAGAATAAATATACTATTAAAAAAAACGTCAAATCAAAATTTAAGTAAAAAATGTGGTGTGATAAAGAGTTAGAGGAAAAAAGATAATTAAGGTATTATAAAGATGTAATCAACCCTAGTCTAGAAGATCAAAATTATCTATCTGTTTTGTCAAGTGTAAAGAAAAAAATAAGCATTGCTAAGATAAGAACAAATTCTCACAAGCTCCATAGTGAAACTGGGCATTGGTCAATTCCTAAAACGCCATGGGATGAAAGAGGGTGTCACCTTTGTGACACTAAGAAGGTTGAAGATGAAAAACACTTTCTTTTGGATTGTCCAGCCTATACCCATATTAGATCTCATTTTCAAAATATTTATCACACTATGTTTTTTGAGCACAGAAACAAAATTTTAAAGAATCACAAGTAATCACTTACCCTCTTAAGGTCCGACAGACCAATTCAATCTTAGTAGACGTTAATCATCATCATCATCATCATTAAAATCATTAACTTAATTCTAAAAATAAACACTAGTTTGAAAACAAAAATTAAAAAAAAGAAGAAATTATTTTTAGGGAAGAACATATTACAATAATCACTTTTAATTGTCAAAAAATGTAAACACATAAAATAAAAATTGTTATTAAAAATGTCTCTTTCTTCCGCCCTATTTTATACTTTTATTGACAAAAATAAACAATATTTTAGAATGGGTGATATAAGAGATTACATGTTAATATAATTCTCCACTTTTATTTATAAAAAAAAAATGTTTATCATGGTTTTCACTTTCCTTATGAAATTGTGTAAGATATTGATAATTAATTAAGTGTTTATAATTTTTTTACTGTTTTTTTAATTATTTTGTTATTTAAAAAGTTTTTTTAATTATGTTTATTAACTTAAATAATATTATTGTCTAAAAAATTGGATTTAATGGTGAAAATGGATGAGTTTTTCATCCTTAAGCAAGGTAGATAGACAAATTAACAAGCAAAAACTTAAATAATATTATTATAAAATTTAAGAGGTCATTAAATTTATTTTAATATAAAAAAATTCAATTAATTTAATTTTTATATTGATTATGTAATTAAGATATTTTCTCTATTAACTTTTAGTATAATAAGAAAATGTATATTAATGAACACATTTAATTTAAATTTTGATGGGAAACATTCACTACCTCTTTTTTTTCAACACAATATTAAACTTTATATAATTTGAATTTTTCCTTATTTTTTTTTATATAAATGTCATATGTTACATGATGATGATGATGATTAACTTCCACTAATATATAATTGGTCTATTAAACCTAAAGAGGTTATGAAGAGGAAGGTTGGTAATTGACAAATATTTTGAAAATGAGATCTAATATGGGTATAGGTTGGACAATCTAAGAGAAAGTGTTTTTCATCTTCAACCTTCTTAGTGTCACAAAGATGACACACTCTTTCATCCCATGGCATTTTAGGAATTGAACACTTGGCAAAACAGATAGATAATTTTGATCTTCTAGATTAGGGTTGATTACATCCTTATAATACCTTAATTTTTTTTTTTCCTCTAACTCTTTATCACACCACATTTTCTCTTTAAATTTTAATTTGACTATTTTTTTAATAATATGTGGTTATGACTAGATTTTAAAACAATTTTAGTAAGCCTCTTGTATTCCATGTTGTTTAATTTGTTCTTATATATTAGGTATCTAATCATAGCCATGCTCTTAATGATAAAAGCGTGTTTCTCATAATTTATTATATAAATTATGTCACCAAATTTATTTTATATATATATATATATATATATATATATATATATATATATATATATATATATATATATATATATAATTATTATATATTAAAAATAATGATAAATTATATATAACAAATAAGCTTATTATATAATAATATGCAACTCCTACAAGTTGATAGGCATAGACATATACTATGTCCATCGTTGTCCAAGCAATTGCTATGGTCCTCCATTTATCACGCAACCTATTTTTTGGTCTCACGCGTTAAAACAAGGATTGCTTATATTTTTAACTATATTTTATAAATAAAATAATAAAGTGGTTTGACATAAGCCAAAGGATTTGGGAGAATTTTTTCAATTCAATGGGATAGTTATCAATTCAATGGGAATAGTTATCACTTCTTGTTATTTTTGAAGGCTAATTTGTCACCTTTATGTTATTTATGTTATTAGTCTCTAAGGGGTAGAGTTTTACTATTTTTAGGATATTAATTTATTAAAGATGAACTCTTAATTAAACAAAATAATTTTAGAATATACTTTAACTGAAGAAGATATTCGATCTATCAATGTTCAACATTTTTCTTTGATCTAATTAAATTTAAATTTAAAAAAAAAAACATAATTATTAATATAATATAAATGTAATGTTAATTATAAAATATATTTAAATAAATTAAAGTTAAATAAAAAAATTAAATAATTATTAGTTAATATAATAATATAATAGTAATGTATAAATGTATGTTTCATGTATTTTTATAAAGGAATGCGGATATAGTTAAAGTAATTTTATTTTTAGTTTTGGTTATGGAATTTTTTGAAATGTAGATTTTTAATTATTTAAAATAAATTTAGGAAATTTAGGAGTTGTAGTTGTAATCATTTTTATTAAATTTAGATATGTGTTATTATTAATTTATTTATATTTATTTTATAATAATATTTTATATTATAAATAATTTATAATATTTTTAATGGTGTGTAATTTGGATATTTATTTTTTATTTTTTATATAATAAATTTAATTTATCACATATTTAATGTCACTAATGTCTCTTTTATATAGGAAAAATAATTTTATTTTTGAAGGTAGTTATTCTTATTTTTAAATGGTAATGAGTTGTAAGTTTTATGAAATTGAATGAATTTGCAACTAGTTTGTTTTCATTTTAAATAATGAAAATTACATTTCAAAATAGTTGATTTTTTTTTAGATTTGATAAGTTTAGAATTAAAATTGATATATATTAATTTTTAATTTTTAAATTGAAATTTACATTTCAAAATATTTGATTTTTTTTAGATTTAATAAACCTAGAATTAAGATTGATATATATTAATTTTTAATTCTTAAATATAGTATTTAAAGTAAAAAAGATTTGAAAAATTAACATTCATTATAATTATAATTTATTATGTAAAGATTTTATTAAATATTTTGAAATGACAAATTAAATAAAAAAATATTATTTTCACAATTATGTGTAAAATAGATATCACTCAAAGATTTTGAGTGATAAAGTTTAATGTAAACTTTTTGAATGACAAATAAGATAAATAAAAACTATTAACGTTTTTTAAATTGGAAAAAATATTATTTAATTTCAATAATATGAATTTTAAAATGGTAAGTAAAAAATGGAAATCAACGTCCGTTGAAGATTCTGCTCATATTATTTAATTAAAAAAAAATGATCATTATGTTGATTTCTCACAACAAATATTTGTGAATTTCAAACATTCATAAAGTTTAATGTGAATTTTAAAGTGACAATTAAAAACTGGAAATCAAATTTTAAAGTGACAAATAAAAAATGGAAATCAAAGTCCGTTGAAGATTCGGCAGATATAAAATATTAAACGATAATTATGTTGATTTGTCTTAACAAATATTTGTGAATTTCAAACATTCATTTTATTCACAATCAGATGGTAGCTAAGTTTTACATTCATTTTATTTACAATCAAATGGTAACTAAGTCTTAAATTTGAGGTTTATAAGATAGTATTTTGGATTTGAGGTTTATAAGATAGTATTTTGGATTTGGGGTTTATAAAGTGGTATTTTGGATTTTAAAGTATTTAGTGATTATAAGTTTATGGTACTTATGTTTTTAACTTTGGTATATTTTTTTGAGTTTGTATTGAAAATGTTCTCTCCACTTTCTTTAAATTAGTTAATATTTTTAGTTTTATCTTTTTGTATTTTCTTTTTATCGTTTGGGAGATTTTAGAATTTATGAGATTATATGAAAAATCACAAAAAAATAAATTATATTCATAACTTTGTTGTCATTTATTTCAAATATTTTTAAATATCAACAAACAAAAATATTTATTTTTAATTTTTCATGTCATGCTTAGGATATGGCTCACACTAGATGCCTTAATTGTTTGATATCCACAGTTTCACATATGATAACTAGATATGAGTAATTTATCAGATTAGAAAAACAATAGTGGTAGGCTATGTTCAAGTGAAAGAATAATACTAGTAGTCTCAATAAGCAATGAAGTTTTAGTTTGATTTAATTCAAAAACTAGTAATTTTGGACAATTCATAGCTCCTCAAGTCACTTAAAAAAAACACATGTTTAAATGAGAAAAAAACACATGTTTAAATGAGGGCATGGAAAATCATATTTAGTACTTGAAATTTTTTAAATCTACATTTAGGTGTTATTCACCATGCCACTCTCTTAGTACATTTCACTCATCATACTCCACCTTACTTGTGCTTTTGATGGAATGGTTTTGGTTATGGTGACATGGTTTTTATTTTTAGATGTCTATTTTTCAAAAAATCATAAATGTGGGGTTCTTTTAAGGAACCACTCCCATACCCATTAGATAAAAACTGTTAATTATTCAAAATAAATTCCCCCATTGGCATATGATTAATTTGAGCATTCTTTCCAAGCAATCAGTCTAGTGCATTTAACTATTTTAGTATGTTACGGATTTGAATAAAGGATAGCATATGTTTTTCAATTTGGTGTTTTCCTAGTATACCTGAACTTGGCAATGTGCATTGAGCATAAAACTACTTCTTTCCTACTTAAGTCACTCATAATCAATTGGTAATCTGGCTCGTGGTAGCACTGTATTGGATTTTGGTTGAGTTTAATCGTGAAAGTTGAACAAAGTTTCTAGGTAGATCATAGTATCTAATTCAAATGAATAGGATTTAATGGTGAATGGTTTATTTTGATCTTAAATAATACATCATTGATGTGGGAGGTGTGACCTGTTTAAGATATGTAAAAATATGAATACAATATATGTATGATCGCAGGGATGTGTATAGTGTTATAGTCTCCATACATAGCATTTATGTGAGCATGCAACCTATTTATCACGATACAATGGAATGAGTTTCATTCATTAATACACTTAACAACCTTCTTCCCAATGTTAAGGACCACTAACATAAAGGCCATAAGGTATGCTAAGTAAAATATTTATACAAAAATGACTTTTAAATTGATTCAAAGTAAATCCCCATATAAAATCAATATCTAGAGCCCTCTCCATAAAGGATCTTCACATCTCCCTAGCATTTTCCTTCAAAAGCTACAAAAGAATGAAGAAAAATTATTTTGAACTTTTTCTTTCAATTCTCTCATTTACTTTTCCCCCTTTTATGTAGACCTTTTTTCTCAATCAAGCTACAAAGTTGAGAGCTTGAAATATGTCTCAACATTGGTATATTATATATGTGTGAGGAGAAATTATCACAAGGACCTCATGCTTCTCTGACTTGTTCCAACTATCACAAGCATGTTCATCTATACACATGATCAGATTTCTTTCTAATTTGTGTTAGTTCAATCATACCCAGGGAATTTCTAGATTTAGTTATGATGTATAATGTTGCACCATTAATATTGTCAATAGGTGTTTGCAAAATGATAGCATCCGATACAGGGGAGATGGAAAATTATGGATGTCAGGTTTCACATTAAAAGTGTAGCATGCCATATTTTTTTATTCCATTGAAGTTCCCTTTGCATCATGCAATCGAGTTGTAATGTGTAAATCCCTATATTTTACACAAGGGAACATAAGAGAATATGATTTGCATTGTATATACCCTTCTATTTTTTTCATTAAGAAAACAAAAAATAAAACATAAGGGCATTTTATAGTAGTAATGAAATGATCAAATTGAAGTGGATTTCACTATGATAAATAGATGAAAATTATGTAAATAAAAAACCATAATCTACCATCAAATATACTTTAGTTGTGAAAATAATTCCACAATACATCATATGTTTGATAACATAAACATGCTATAGAAAATAAATAATAAATCGTGTAGAACTCTTCACTGAAAATAATAACCAACAATTCATTCAATCACACAACATATCCTACCAAATTAATAAAGAGATATTGAATCTTTTGAGGTTGGTGAGGCCTAATATTCTATATTTCAACTCTTTTCAAGCCTTCTTCAACTGGCTGACTAGTATTATTATTGCAACTAAGAGACATCCAAAAATTGTATCGATAGTGTGTTCAATATATAATCATGGAGAGAATATTTTCCAAGTCTTGGGTTATGCACTATAAAGTAGCACTAAATAGGTTAAAATATCCACTCTACATTCTCTCTACATTTGCTTCAACTTCTTGATTTCACCATTAAGTTGAATCTAAATGATAAATGATGAGGAGCACGAGGCAAACTACAACACTTCATAGGAAATAACATGAGTAGAGATATATTTCCTACAATAGTTTTCCTACATCCTTCACTCGAACGAGAGAATCCTTCAATATGGTTGGAACCCTGTATGACTAATATTGGGATACACAATATGTCACGTCCTAAGAAAGTATTTTCCCTTCATGTATCGCATGAAAAAAAACTTTGGTACAATGCAATGTGTCACAAATATAGAAAGTTTGAGGAGATGCAATGTGTACTATGATTAATAACGGTCCAACATAATCAACCATAATCAAACATTCATTAACCATCATCAAACATCGTGATTCATAGCCAAGCATTATCAAACATAATCAACCATGGTCAAAGATAGTTAACCATAGCCAAGCATGGTGAACCATAGGTAAACATGGTCACCCATAGTAAACCATAGTCAAACATTGTCAACCATAGTCAAACATGGCTAATGGTCAAACATAATCAACCATGGTCAAACCATCATTATGCATCATCAAACATGATAAATAATAGTCGAACATTTTCAAATATAATAAACAATAGTCAAAGATGGTTAACAATAGTCAACCATGCTTAAACATGGTGTAACATGGTATCACACTTAAAAAAAAATTGTGTGTGATATATCTTTGGAGCCTTGTTTATCACACCATTCTTCAAATCATGGAAATACATTTTATGTTGTGTCTTTCTCCAAATCTTGGCAATACACCTTGTATCACACCATTCTACAAATCGTGGAAATACACCCTATGTTGCAAGTTTAAAAAAACTAGGGTGTAAAACACTGCATAGGAGGAAACTTTGTTATTATGCAAAAATGATTTTTTTTGCTTGTATGTGATATGTTACTGGGAAATAATTTTTTGAGTGACGTGACTTTTCATGTGGGATGATTTTTTTTTTCTTGTGACAACAATATTTTGGGAGATGCATTGTTTCACAAGAAAACATCTTTGAGTATGATATATTACACAAGACAAAACTTTTGGGAAATCTGAGATGAGATTTTTTGAAAACAATTGGAGAAATTTTTCTATGTCTTCATTTGTCACAAGAATAAAAAATTTGTAGTGATCCACCATCTTGCATGAGAGAGCATTTTTTGAGGATATGACATGTCACAACAAAAAGCAAATGAGGTGTGATACCTTGCATCATGACAAATATCTTTTCAGTGTGATACATTGTAGCATGACAAAAAATCTCTTTCGTGTGAAACGTCACATCTCAACATAAATATTTTTCCTGCGACATGTCACATCATCATGAAAATATTATCCATCCAATGTATCGCACAAAAGTTAAAATCATTGAGATACACAAAATCAACATTTGTGACAATAATGTTTTGGGAGATGCACCATTTTGTAGGAAAACAATTTTGATTGTGATATATCACACAAGATAAAACTTTTGGGTAATGCAAAGCATGAGTTTTTTGGAAAACATTTGGAGAAAATTTCCTTGGTCTTGATTTGTCGTGAGAAAGACAAATTTGCAGTGGTGTTTTGTGTCTAATGAAGGAAAATTTTGTTATAGTGTGACATGTTGTGACAAAAAACATATGAGCTACGATACATCACTTCGTGACAAACATATTTTCAGTGTGATATGTCACATCGCAAAAAAAGATCTTCCATGTGAAACATTATGACAAAAATATTTTACTTGTGAAATGTCACATCACGAAAAAAATAATTATCTCCTTGCAATGAAACACATGACAACAAAAATTATTGTGATACACAAAAGAAAAAACTTGATCACACACACACAAAATTATTCAGATATGTGGAAAACAAAAAATTGAACTAGTTTTAAGAAAACCATCTAAGTTGAATTTGATTTTTCTTTAACGCATTACACAAAGGAAAAACATAGTGTAGCATCCCACTCTTTCCAACACTGATCGGACTTATTCTTTGAGGACACTTGCATGCAAGTGATCCAATTCATTATACGATTGGTTGTTTTGATTATGATTATGAGATGTTGTGGATCTGATGATATGTTATTTTGCTATATTTATATAGACAGGTGATATTGATTGGTTTCTCCTGAGTGTGAAGGACTCTGGATGTTAGAGGATGTCGATGGCATCGATGGATCTCCTTGGACTCTGGATTGAGTCGGGGAGTGGACTATTATGGTTTGAATGTTTTTGATATTACAGATGTGACATATCACTAGATATTATGAGGTTGATTTTTATCGCTGACACATTTCGTTGGTGGATGCAAGCTGATGGTAGCTTGCTAACCAGACTCACATTAGGAGCAAAGGGGTCACACACGACAACAAAATAAATTGAGGGAGAGGTGTGGTAGCATCCCTACCACAACCTACTAGCACTCTCGTCGTGGCTCGAACTGTAGGTTAAGAATTACCTAGTTCGAGAGATCCACGATGTCATGAGAGCAGACTATGACAGTCGCTCACGATGATTCTAAGGGGTGCACAATAAGGCAGGGTCCTTATTCCTTAGAGGCTATTAGTCTCCCACAAGGTCACCTGACGGAGTATTGACTCCAGGGGTTTGACATCAACCAAAATCAGTCAAAAGGCGAGTGGCACCCTTGGAGAACGTAGTGCGTCTTGAAGGGCACGTCGCGATTTTAACTCAGGTAAGTTAATAAACCTAATACCTAGAAAACTATGCCTCCTTAGGACTTGGTTGGCCTTAAAATGAATGATGGTATGCGTAAAGTTAATAACAAAAATTTCCCTTAAGAACTGTCGCCAAACCTAGTGAATTTAAAACCTAGGTCTAAGTAGAACATGTGAACAAAAAAAAAACTAATTGGACATGTAACAAGAAGGGGGGTGAAGAAATTTCAAACATTAATAATTAAAGTAAAATTTTAATGAAGGATTAATTTATTAAAGGGGTAAATTGTTGTTTATATCTAAACTTGCTAAATATGAACTTAGAAGAAAAGGGGAAACTTAAGGAAAAGGGGACTGTCTAACATAGTAGGGAATCTAGTCTTTGGAACCTTCTATTTGTGAACTCAACTAGGTTTTAAGAAAGGCGTCAGTCAATCAAGAAATGTAAGGGAATAAAGGGATATCGAGGAACAATTTTAGGAGTGCTTTTAGGTGGGTGAGGGAAATAGGAAAATTTAATTAATTAATAAAATTGATTTTCTGGTGCAACTAAGGGATCAGGTGACATGTGTACGGGGGTGGTTTATCCTAATTAAATTTTATAAAAAGAATATAATGAGGGTTTTGGGAAACTAATCACTAAGAAAACTCTATAAAAAGTATGGAGGAGGAGGAGTATGGATCATTTCTGGTATGCATACAGTTACGCTGTCGAAATTTGTCTTGACTGAATTTTTCTTGTGGGAGTTGGGATACCCAGTTCAGATAATGAGTGGTAGCTCGACCTTGCGAGGAGAGCTGGGAGCTAGCATTCTATGGTATTGTGCATGTGGCCCCTTTGCGGCTCGAGGGGATCAAGGAGAAGAAGAGTACCCCTAGCGTTGGCTAGGAGGTATCGGTGAGGTCTCATCGGTTAGCGAGCAGGAGTTGGACGAAGCGCAAGCACATAACAACAATTCCGGGTTCTTCACCTTTAGTGATGGTACACGTGTGTATTTGAATTGAAAATTAGTTCTTATTTTCTGTATATGGATACCGATTAATGTTTATTATATGTTATTCCTTGCACGATAGTTAGTGAATCCAGATGAGATTGTTGCATCAAAAATGTTCAGATTGTTGCTTCTAAAATGTTCAGATTATTTGGATTCAAATGGTCAGATTGGTTGCTTCAAATGTTCAGTTCTTAGGTTAAAAAATGTTCAGATTGTTGCTTCTAAAAATTTCAGATTGTTTGGCTTCCAATTTTTAGTTTAATAATAAATTATAGTCATGTATGTTGTGTAAACTCACTACCTCCCTGGAGATTCCCCCGCTTCCACCCTGTTACCTTATCTCTCTCTATTAAATTGTTCGATCATAATTTTTCCTCTTCTTAATCACTACACCTTTTACACCTCGAATATGAGGGATGGATGGTCATTGTCTCACCCTTATTTCAACTGGATCTCTTCAAATAAGAGCGCAAAGCCTTGCCTTAGATCGAGTGGCTCCTTAAGAGCTCAACATTCTTCCTTGACTTCGCTCGCAACTGTATAGGAGAACCTTGTCCTTTAGATCGGCTTTAGTTTGCAAATGGAGGGAAAGTACTGGCAAAAAAAAGATGATTGTTTTTGTCCCAATTTAAGCTACCTTAATTATGATCTGAGGGTAAAATAAGGAAGGTGGAGGCTCTAAAAATATGCAAGAATTGTAACACAATTTTTCATCCCCTACGTCTTGTTGGACTTTGGCTCTATGACGAAATGCAAATTGATTATATCGAAGGCCCTTGAGCTTGTCACATCGCGCCTCTTTGTATTGTCTGATAAATTGTTGAGAGAAAGTGACCCAAATCAAATTTCAAGTTACGGATAAAGGGCATCATCTATCATACCTCTAGTTTTGGGCTAATTGAAAATTGCATTAAATTTTTTTACCTCTTATTATAACACCTATAGTTTTGTTGGATTGATTGGTCAAGGAAACCAAGGGAATTTTCCCACTCCTCATTCTATTTGGTTTTGCACAGGATTCTGTTACGTAGTCACTGACAAGATTCTGTCAGTGCAACGAATGGAGATTTTCTGGTAGCTTTATGAATTTGAGGACTCGAGTCGGATTGAGCCTGTGAATATGTGCATCATTATGAATTTCTCCTCCATTTATTAGATGTTCGCAAAGGTGGAATATTCAAGCCCGAACAACTACATATCAAGCTCGTTCCTTCCTGTTGTGATACGGTGGTCTCCTCGCTGTGCACTGAGCTCGGGGCTCATGCTCAGTCTGGGCATTTTATTTTCCTGTTGTGTTGCGCGGCTTCCCTGTTGCATGCAAAGCACTAGACTCGCGCGTAGTTTTTAAGGATGTAGGACTATATAATGGCACACTCGGATTTAGTCATTACTGTGGAAACATTTTTGATCAATTTGTTAGTGTTTCCCTTGCTACCTGTATTAACCCAGTGACCCTTCCCCACCTGTAGCACGAGTGGGGATTGACCCAGTGTTCTACCTGAGTCTTGGCAGTAGGATTGAATGATTTAGATATTGTAATGATGGTGTGGCAGTGATTTAATTAATGGCATAGATTATGTATTGAATGAATAAATAATTACAGTGGTTATATGGCGGCTATCATAGTTGTAGTGATTTTATGGTAGGGATGTATTAAGGACAATGATTGTGTATTGAACGAAATAAATAATCGTAGTGGTTAGAATTGGTAGTTTTAAATAATTTAGAGATTATAATTATGGCAGGGGATCGATTATCGTGATTATCTCTTTATATTAGCTTTAATTGCCCTTATAACATTTTTAATGATTTAATGATGATTATGGGGATTACCTCTTATAACAGTTTTAATCGTCCTTACAACAATTTAATCATTTTAATTATGATTATTGATATTATTCTGTTATAATAACTTTAATTGCTTTTACAACAATTTTATTGATGTAATGATGATTATGGTGATTACCTCTTATAATAGTTTTAATCGTCCTTACAACAGTTTAATCATTTTAATTATGATTATTGAGATTATTCCGTTATAGTAGTATAATTGTTTCTGCAACTGTTTTAATAGTTTTAATTGTGATTACTGTGATTTTTATAAAATAATATAACCTACTTTAGTGAATGTGGTTGGGTTATGCATCAATGTGGCTAAACATAAATGATGCACCAACAAGAACTTTTTTAAAAAAATGGCACATTAATCATGTATAATATTTTAAACTACCTTAGCGTGAATGGTATGGGTATGTTGGATTACTGAGAGGGGGGTGAATAAGTAATAGAGAAATGTAACCCTTTTTAACCATATAATGCAAGTGTTATATCAATGAAGCATTATCATCCAATATTTGCAGAGTAAATAAATAATGAACAAATGAACAATCATACACATACACAGTACACCAATGTTTTTACGTGGAAACCCAAAGCGGGAGAAAACCACATAATGTTTTTTCTTATATGTCTTGAAGAATTACATTCATTGGAAGCACCAACTTCCTTTGTTTTCCAACTGCAACTGGAAGGAGGCTCCAACCCCCTAGTTTCTTAGGCTACAACCTGAGGTAAGATCCATCTCCCCAATTCTCTGGCTACAACCCCCTATGTTCTTCGGCTACAACCGGAAGGTGGCTACAACCACCTATCCTTGCCCCGTCCAACCACCCTGACATATAAGTAGAATGATCGAACCACTGTCACACTATCACTGTGAGATAGACTGTTGTAAACCTATACCAATCAACTTGCACCAAACAACCTGTACCAATAACCTGAACCATGCATCAGCCATGCATCAACCTGTACCTCAACATGTTATCAACATGTACCATAAACAAGTGCGTAAACCATGCACCAACCTGTACCTCAACCTCAACCAAAATCCCTCATCAATTTCATCATCCAAATCTGTTTTGTAACTTTGTAATAGACATGGTTTATATGATCACATACCTGCAAACCTTTCTTAACTTTAACAACAAGAGACTAACATTTTCATCAAACTTTACTTTAGTATCACATAACTAGTTTTGGATTAGTCAACAACCCTAACTTGAAATATTCATAACTATGTGCCTGTAATGAATAAAAATATGAAAATAGTACAAAATGTTATTCAGTGTGTTTTATGCAATTCCTCCAGGTATCACTACTTGGAACCTCTCAGAAAAGGAGTTATAACAAAAATGGCATACCTTGTTAAATTCTGGCTTATTCTAGAGAGCGAACTTGTAGAGTGTGCCCCGCATGGAATATTTGTTGTATGGATCTGAAAATTGTACACATAATACTACAAACTATACTCTAACCAACACATTTGGTCTTACTGAATTTGGATCTGTTATGAATAATTTATGACGTTTTTACCCGAAACACCTGTTTTAGACTAGTTTCAGGACTAGCCACAAACCCTATTTTCCATGGGGTTTAACTCCAAAAATAAAACGACCCACAAGCTGAAATTTGTACCACAGCTACTTGGATATGTTTCCTTAATGGAGTCTCAATTTCATGGTCTGAATCATTCTAGAAAAAATGTTATTGTGAAAATGGTGAGATGACCTGTAAATAACATACCTTAGAAAGCATCATCAAAAGAATTTATCCTCCCTTGAATTTTGACCTTCTTTACTTCACCTTCCCTCTAGATATCCATTGGTTACCTCAATCACCTATATATATTCAATATGCTCAAGTGTAATTGAAATGAGAGAGCCTTGCCTCTTATTTATACTTTCATGTAGCTTCCTTAGAAGAATCTTCTAGACCACTTTGTCCACATAACCTCTTTGTCCACATAGTCACCTATGTCCAACTTTGCCCAATTTTCCACTTGTCCATATATCCAATAGCCACTTGAGTACTTAACCCATTTTCCTCATTTTAGGGTTAACCTTCTTATAACCACTTTCCATAATTAGAAAGTTCTCCATTTACTTTATTATTTAAATAATCCTCCTTGACTTTGTCACTTCACTTTATTATTTAAATAATCCTATTTGACTTTGTCACTTCACTTTATTATTTAAATAATCATCTTCTTTGCAAGCACTTTGACTTCTTTTACCTTTTGGGACTTCAAGCCAACATATTAGGGTCCTCCAACTTTGTAAGGCCATAACTCTCAAACCGTGAGGAGTTATGTGACATTCCACATACCACCAGAAATGGCATGACATGTACTATCCATATAGAATAGTCTTACCCACAAATATATCAAAAATCATAACATTATACATGTAACAAACTAGGGTCCATTACCCAAACCTTTGTGCTACCAGAATTCGCTACCAGACTTTCTTCAAGGGTTGACATCGATGACAACCAACCCAACTAATCAACACGGTACACACTAGTGTAACTAAAAATAAATGGTGCAACTAAATGTAAATGGTACATCAACAATAATTCTGAAAAATGGTTGATATTTCATACAAAATAAGTTAACCTATATTAGTGCTTGTGGTAGGGTTACGCACTAGTGTGAGTGTTATGAATGCACACCAATATGACATTATGGTTTATGAACACACAAAAAAAAAATGCTAAGACCTCCAATTGGTTTGGTTGAAGGTTTCAAATCATTTATGTTTGCGCTTGGGTTCCTAGTGCAATTGTCGCAATGCGGCGACATGATTCCTTAAGATTGGATCATTGCGCATGTAGTGCATATGATAACCTAGCTTGGGTCATGAGCCTCCTGATGAGGATGATGTTGTTCATTGTAATTGATTTTTTGTACATTGTTATGTAATGTTTTAATGTGATTCGTTTCTTGCTCGCCATAAGGGTTCTAGTCACGTGTGTCATTGATGTTGGTTGTGTTTGGTTGATCTTGATGTTGTTAGTAAGCTTAGTCATTTTTATTTTTCACCTGATTGGATGTTCATATGTTCCCTAAGCTACATGATGTGCTAGTATGCTAGGTCGTTGTGTTGTATGCTGCGTGATTTGCGTGCATTGTGTTCATTGTCAAAGTTATGATGCTTGATTGTATTATTGACATTCTTGCCTTGTGTAAAAAAAAAAATTGTAATTGTTACACATCACATGTTTTCGTAACAACGACGGTCGTTACATATGGTATCAAAGTCGGTTTGACCCATGACTTGGGATCACTACGACTTCCATTGATTAGATACTTGATTATAAAATGTCGCTAATTAAATTGGTTGTATTCATGCAGGTAATCATGGTTAGAGGACATCACAGAGTCAAAAGACGGGGTCATAGGGGAGGAGGCGCGATGCCCCTAGTATCATCCACGCCCAAGGGGTCTAACCCCGAGGGAGACGAACAAGTTGTTGGGCATGAACAGATAGTGGTGGGTGATGTGGTTGGGCTGATGAGGTCCTTTCAGAGGATGTCTGAGGCACTGATCAGTCGTTAGGATAGAGATGAGGCCAGGGTGATAACACCTCCTGAGGTTCCACCGCGCGCCCCAACCGGTACTGGTAATGTTCACCGCGAACTCGAGAAGGTCAAATTTCTTAAGTTCTTCGGTGCCCTGGACGACGCAGCTTCCAAGGCATGGTTGGAGAATATGGCAATGTTCTTTGCACTTCGCGATTATACCTCCAACATGAAGGTCTGCATTGCGGTCTTTCAACTAAAGGGGAGCACTCTTCTATGGTGGAAGATGCTCCTGCGACAATTGAACATGGTCGTCGAAGATGTGTCATGGGAAATGTTCGAGGAACGGTTCCAGGAGAGGTATATGTCTGAGGAATTCATTGAGTGTCAGCTCAACGAGTTCAATGCCTTGCGACAAGGTGGTCATACGATTCCCGAGTACGAGGTCCATTTCATGGAGCTGCTTTGGTATGCTCCCCACCTGAATACCAAAAAATGTAAGGTAAATAAGTTTGTGTTCGACCTTACTGCCAACATTCGTGCAAAAGTGAGGATTTGGATGCCTCAAACCTTGCACGATGTTGTCCAGAAGGCCCTCATAGTAGAGGAGGAGCTCATCAGCGAGGGTCAGAGTAGACTCTGGTGAGACCGACTGGACCGACGACATCTAGTGCGCAGCAACATCAGACACTAGTTAGACATCCACCATGGTATCGAGGCACATCGAGAGGATCCACCTTCACTACACCTCGGTGACCAGTGCCTCAACAATGGACTCCTTCCAAAGGACTGCAACACCACCAACAACATCGACCGTAGCAACAACAGTTTAGGATTGTTCAGTAGAACAAACCACAGTTCCAGGCCAGTGGGTCGTCAGCTTCTACTTTAGGTAACAATAGTACTGGACCAAAGACCAGGTGTTGGACTTGTGGAGAGCCACATTACCAGTGTGACTGCCTAGTTGAGAGGGCAAGAGCAGTCAGATCATCCAGGCCCACTACCGTGGGAGATTTGGGCAAGCCCCATCAGATACATGCAGTGGTGAATAACCGCCAGGAAGAGCATCATTCTACTATACTCGATACATCAGGTACCGTCTCTGACCAAAACCTTAGTATTTTGATAGATCTAGGTGCTACAGAGAGTTTTATTTCTGGTGCAGCGCTAAAAATAATTAAGGTAATGGCAGTCGAACAAGATGAGTTTAGCTTTGTAGAAATGGCTTCGAGAGCCAGACAGAAGGTTCGAGGGAAGGTTACGCGTTGTAGCCTTAACATGTACATCATGATCTTAGGGTCTTATGACATCGTGATTAGTATGGACTAGTTGGAATAGCATGAGGTGATACTCAACTGTAAGATGAAACAGTTGAGCTTGGTCGATGATGAGGGAAAAATACGCATGATTGTAGGTAGGAACCAGGGAATTTCCCTAAATTTCATCTCTTCCCTACAGCTACGGAAGAGCATGTGCAAGGGATGCCAACTATATGTGATCCTTGCGTTAAATGAAAAAGGCGTGGCAGAAGGACTGGAAAACCTTCTGGTAGTACGATAGTTTTTTGATGTCTACCCAGAGGAGTTATTGGGGTTTCCACCTGAGCAGGAGTTGGAATTTACCATCGACCTAAAACTAGGAACCAAACCGATAACAAGAACTCCTTATCGGATGTCGACTCCATAGTTACATGAGATGAAAATGCAGTTGAAGGAGTTGTTGGACCTAGGAATTATACATCCAAGTGTGTCATCGTGGGGAGAATCTATTATTTTCATACGAAAGAAGGATGGATCGTGGAGACTCTGCATTAACTACCATCAATTGAACAAGGGAACGATCAACAATCAGTATCCATTGCCAAGGATTGACGATATGTTTGATCATATGAAAGGCGCGATGGTGTTTTCGAAGATTGATTTGAGATCGAGGTATCACCATTTACGGATCAAGGAGGATGAAATCCCTAATACCTCCTTTAAGATGAGGTTTGGACATTACGAGTTTACTATTTTACCATTTGGACTGACGAATTCTCCAGGGTTATTTATGAGTTCGATGAATGGGGTGTTCTACGAATACTTGAACAAGTTCATCCAAGTATTCATTGACGATATCTTGATATATTCCCAGACAATGAAAGAGCATGATGAACACTTGCGCTTAGAATTACATTGTCTACGAGAGAGCAAATTGTTTGGGAAACTGTCGAAATGCTCGTTTTATCAATCGAAGATTCATTATTTAGGGAATTTCGTCTCCGACGAAGGCATCGCGGTGGATCCTACAAAGGTCGAGGCTATTATGGAATGGCTACGGAAATGAATGTCCCAGAAGTGTGTAGCTTCATGGGTTTAGTGGGATATTATCTACGATTCGTCGAGGGTTTTTCGAAGATAACAAATCCGATTAAAAAATTGCAGAAAAATGGTTTGGACCGAGAAATGCACAAAAGCATTTCAAAGGCTCAAGGAGATGTTGATGACAATGCCAATACTAAAGGTACCTAACATGGATGAGGAATTCTTGGTATGCACTGACACATCCAAGGAAGGCTTAGGTAGAGTCTTGATGGAAGACGGTCGAGTGATCGCTTACATCTCGAGAAAGGTGAGAAGGCATGAGGAGAACTATGCGACGCATGATTTGGAGTTGTTAGCCATTGTATATGCCTTGAGGGTATGGAGACACTACCTTATTGAACAAAAATTCGAACTAAAAATGGACCATTGTGGTTTACAACACATCTTTACACAAAGCAACCTGAACGCGTGACAAAGGCATTAGTCAGAATTGCTTAGCGAGTATGATTTCGAGATTACTTACTACATAAAGGGAACAGTGAATAGAGTGGTTGATGCATTGAGTCGAAGACCACACATATTTTCGATGATGCCGCTTCAAACGAATCTACGTGAAAAGATTCTAACTTTACAGTGCGACGATGACTGGTACAAAGAGGTCAAGGATTTTATCGGACAAAACACAATGATGGTGCCAAAATTTGAGGGGTTTATTGTGGACAACGATGGATTATTGAGATTTAATAATCATATTTACATGCCGCCCAACGACTAATCGAAGATTTTGATCCTAAACGAGGCTCATAGAGAAGTGTAAATGACTCATCCAGGAGTCACGAAGATGAGGGCGCACCTTAAACCCTTATTCTTCTGGAAAGGAATGAAGGTAGACATAGTCAACTTTGTGGAAAGATGTCTAGAATGTCAGCAAGTGAAGGATGAACATAGACATCCAGAAGGATTACTATAGCCACATGCTATTCCAGAATTGAAATGGGAGGTCATTTCAATGGATTTCATTGTTGGATTGTCACTGACGACAAGAAGACACGACTCGATTTTTGTATTAGTCGACACTCTGATGAAGAGTGCTCATTTTATTCATGTTCACACAACGTATCAGGCACCTAGCATAGCTAGAGTTTCCATCCGAGTGATAGTGAGGTTGCATGGCATGCCTAAGAGGATTATATATGATCGAGGGTCTATGTTTATAGGATGAGTTTGGACTAGTTTCTAAGAGGCCTTGGGAACCCAACTTAACTTCAGTACTGCGTATCACCCATAGATAGATGGGAAGAATGAACGAACGAACCAAACCTTGGAGGATATGTTGCATATGTACGTGATGGACCAACATAAGCATTGGGAAGAATTCTTGCCACTGATAGAATTTGCATATAACAACAGTTATCAAAGCATCATTAAGATGGCACCATTCGAGTTTCTTTATTGGAGACCATGTTAGACACCTTTGAGTTGGGATCGGATTAAGGATAGGGTCCTGATGGGGCTAGAAGCGATCCAAGAAATGGAAGATCAAATGCAAACAATAAGACAAAGGATCAAGGAATCACATGATCGACAGAAGAGTTATGTCGATGCGCACTATGTCGACTGTAGTTATGAAGTTGGTGATCGAGTCTTCTTGTAGGTGAAACCGCACAAGAGCTCGATCAAGTTTGGAAAGGGTGCTAAACTCTCTCCTAGGTTTGTGGGACCCTTCAAGGTTGTGGAAGGAATGGGCCCGTGGCCTATTGACTAGCCTTGCATGATTCTTTGAGGCGTATGCACGATGTTTTTCACGTATCTGTTTTGAGACATTATGTTTATGATCCTACACATGTGATTGACATGAGTTCCTTGCAGGTATCAGACGAGGGTTCTCTCACGGCAGAGACAATACGCATTCTGGACCATCGCATTCGATAGCTACGATGTCGAACAATAGATCAGGTCAAGGTCCAGTGAGACAACTATAGTCTGCACTCAGTGACCTGGTAGGACGCATATGAAATGCATCACAATTTCCATTTTTGTTTGATAGCTAGGCATATTGATATTGTTAGACACTTTATTTCGGAAATTATATACTGTGAAACTTTGGGACAAAGTTTAAAACAAGAGGGGGTGTATGTAACATCCTACTCTTGCACACACTGATCAGACTTATTCTTTGAGGACAGTTGCGTGCAAGTGTTCTGGTTCATTATATGATTGGATGTTTTAATTATGATTATGAGATGTTTTGGATCTGATGATATGTTATTTTGTTATATTTATATCAACAAGTGTTATTGACTAGTTTCTCCTGAGTGTGTAGGACTCTGGATGTTAGAGGATGTCGATGGCATCGATGGATCTCCTTGGACTCCGGATCTAGTCATGGAGTGGACTGTTATGGTTTGAATGTTTTTGATATTACAGATGTGACATATGACTAGATATTATGATGTTGATTGTTATCTCTAACACGTTTCATTGGTGGATACAAGCTGATTGTAGCTTGCTAACCAGACTCGCATTAGGAGTAAAGGGGTCACACATGACAACCAGAGACGTTGAGGGAGAGGTGTGGCAACAACCCTGCTGCAACCTACTAGCACTCTCATCATGGCTCAAACTGTAGGTTAATGATTACCTAGTTTGAGAGATCCATGATGTCATGAGGGAAAATTGTGACAGTCGCTCACGATGATTCTAAGGGGCATGCAATAAGGCAAGGTCCTTATTCCTTATAGGCCCTTAGTCTCCCACAAGGTCACCTAACGAAGTATTGACTCCAGGGTTTTGACGTCTACCAAAATCAGTCAAAAGGCGAGTGGCACCCTTTGAGCACGTAGTGCATATTGAAGGGCACATCGCGAAAATAAAACAGGAATGCAAGCAAGTGGCACCCTTGGAGCATGCAGTGCTTCTTGAAGGGAACGTCATGATTTTAACTCGAGTAAGTTAATAAACCTAGTACCTAGAAAACTATGCCTCCTTAGGACCTGGTCGGTCTTAAAATGAATGATGGTATGAGTAAAGTTAATAAAAAAAATTTCCCTTAAGAACTTTCGCCAAGCCTAGTGAATTTAAAACCTAGGTCTAAGTAGAACATGTGAACAAAAAAAAAACTAATTGGACATGTAACAAGAAGGGGGGTATATAAATTTTAAACATTAATAATTAAAGTAAAATTTTAATGAGGGATTAATTTATTAAAGGGATAAATTGTTGTTTATATCTAAACTTGCTAAATCTGAACTTAGAATAAAAGGGGAAACTTAAGGAAAAGGGGAATGTCTAACATAGTAGGAAATCTAGTCTTTGGAACCTTCTATTTGTGAACTCAACTAGGTTTTAAGAATGGCGTCAGTCAATTAAGAAGTGTAAGGGAATAAAGGGACACCGATGAGCATTTTTAGGAATGCTTTTAGGTGGGTGAGGGAAATAGGCAAATTTAATTAATTAATAAAATTGATTTTCTGGTGCAACTAAGGGATCAGGTGGCATGTGTATGAGGGAGGTTTATCCTAATTAAATCTTATAAAACAAATATAATGTTTCAGAAACTAATCACTAAGAAAACTCTAAAAAAAGGATGGCAGAGGAGGAGTATGGATCACGTCTGGTATGCATAAGGTTACGCTGCTGAAATTTATCTTGACTGCACTTTTCTTGTGGGAGTTGGGATACCCAGCTCAGATAACGAGTGGTAGCTCGACCTTGGGAGGCGAGCTGGGAGCTAGCATTCTCTGGTATTGTGTGCGTGGCCCCTTTATGGCTTGGGGGGCTCAGGGGGAGGAAGAGTACCCCTAGCATTGGTTGGGAGGTACTAGTGAGGTCTCATCGGTTAGCGAGCAGGAGTGAGCATGAGTTGGAAGGAGCGCACTTGTGGGACAATGACCTTGGGTTCTTCGCCTTCGGTGATGGTACGCATGTGTATTTGAATTGGAAATTAGTTCTTATTTTCTGAATATGGATATCGATTAATTTTTATTATATTTTATTCCTTGCACGATAGTTGGTGAATCCAGATGAGATTGTTGCATCAAAAATGTTTAGATTGCTGCTTGTAAAATGTTTAGATTGTTTGGCTTCAAATGTTCAGATTGGTTGCTTCGAATGTTTAGTTCTTAGCTTAAAAAATGTTCAGATTGTTGCTTCTAAAATGTTCAAATTGTTTGCCTTCCAATGTTCAGTTTAAGAAGAAATTATAGTCATGTATGTTGTGTAAACTCGCTACCTCCCTGGAATTTCCCCTACTTCCACCCTGTTACCTTATCTCTCTCTATTAAATTGTTCGATCAGAATTTTTCCTCCTCTTAATCACTGCACCTTTTACACCTCAAATCTAAGGGATGGATGGTCGATTCCTCACCCTTATTTCAACTAGACCTCTTCAAATAAGAGCGCAAAGCCCTGCCTTAGATCAAGTGGCTCCTTAAGAGCTCAACATTCTTCCTTTCCTTCACTCGCGACTGTACGGGAGAACCTTGTCCTTTAGATTGGCTTCAGTTTGCAAATGGAGGGCAAGTACTGGCAAAAAAAAATTGATTGTTTTTATCCCAATTTAAGCTACTCTAATTATGATCTGAGGGTAAAATAAGGAAGGCGGAGGCTCTAAAAATCTACAAGAATTGTAACACAATTTTTCATCCCCTGCGTCATGTTGGACTTTGGCTCTATGATGGAATGCAAACTTATTATATTGAAGGCCCTTGAGATTGTCACATCACACCTATTTGGATTGCTTGATAAATTGTTGAGAGACCCAAATCGAATTTCAACTTACGGATAAAGGGCATCATCTATCATACCTCTAGTTTTGGGCTAATTGAATCGAATTGGTAATTGCGTTAAAAATGTTTACCTCTTATTATAACACCTATAGTTTTGTTGGATTGATTGGTCAAGGAAACCATGTCCCTTTTCCCACTCCTTGTTCTATTTTGTTTTGCACGAGATTCGGTTATGTTGTCACTGACAAGATTTTGTCAGTGCAACGAATGGCGATTTTCGAGTAGCTTTATGAATTTGAGGACTCAAGTCGGATTGAGCCCGTGAATGTGTGCATCAATATGAATTTCTCCTCTATTTCTTAGATGTTCACAAAGGTGGAATCTTCAATCCCAAACAACTACGTATCAATCTCATTCCTTCCTGTTGTGATACAATGGTCTCCTCTTTGCACACTGAGCTCGGGGCTTCTGCTTAGTCTGAGAGTTTTATTTTCTTGTTGTGTTGGGAGGCTTCCATGCTACATGCAGAGGGATAGAATTGGGCGTATTTTTTGTGGATGTCAGACTATATGCTGCCGCACTCGGATTTAGTCATTACTGTGGAAGTGTTTCCTTTGCTACCTATATTAACCCAACAACCCTTCCCCACCTGTAGCGTGAGTGGGGCTTGACCCAGTGTTCTACCTGAGTCTTGGTAGTAGGATTGAGTGCTTTAGATATTGTAATGATGGTGCGGCAGTGATTTAATTAATGATAGAGATTGTGTATTGAACGAATAAATAATTCCAGTGGTTATTTGGCGGTTATCATAGTTGTAGCGATTTTATGGAAGGGATGTATTAAGGACAACGATTGTGTATTGAACAAAATAAATAATCGTAGTGGCTAGAATTGGCAGTTTTAAATAATTTAGAGATTAGAATTATGGTAGGGGATCGATTATCGTGATTATTGCTTTATAATAGATTTAATTTATTTTACAACAATTTTATTGATTTAACGATGATTATGTTGATTACCTCTTATAACAGTTTTAATCGTCCTTACAACAGTTTAATCGTTTTAATTATGATTATTGAGATTATTCTGTTATAATATCTTTAATTGATTTTACAACAGTTTTATTGATGTAATGATGATTATGATGATTATCTCTTATAATAGTTTTAATCGTCCTTACAACAACTTAATCATTTTAATTATGATTATTGAGATTATTCTGTTATAATAGTATACTTTTTTATGCAATAGTTTTAATAGTTTTAATTGTGATTACTGTGTTTTTTATAAAATAATATAACCTACTTTAGTGCATGTGGTTGGGTTATGCATCAATGTGGATAAACATAAATGACGCACCAACAAGAACTTTTTAAAACAAATGGCACATTAATCATGTATAATATTTTAAACTACCTTAGCGTGAATGGTATGGGTACACACTGGTGTAACTAAAAATAAATGGTGCAACTAAATATAAATGGTGCATCGACAATAATTTTGAAAAATGGTTGATATTTCATACAAAATAAGTTAGCCTACATTAGTGCTTGTGGTAGGGTTACGCACTAGTGTGAGTGTTATGAACGCACACCAATATGAGATTATGGTTTACACACACACAAAAAAAAAATGCTAAAACCTCCAAATGGTTTGGTTGAAGGTTTCGAATTATTTATGTTTGCGCTTGGGTTCCTAGTGCGATTGTTGCAATGTGGTGACATGATTCATTAAGATTGGATCATTGTGCGTGTAGCACATATGATAACCTGGCTTGGGTCATTAGCCTCCTGATGAGGATGATGTTGTTCATTGTAATTGATCTTTTGTACATTGTTATGTAACATTTTAATGTGATTTGTTTCTTGCTCGTTGTAAGGGTTCTAATCACTTGTGTCGTTGATGCTGGTTGCATTTGGTTGATCTTGATGTTTTCAGTAAGCTTAGTCGTTTTTATTTTTCTTCTGATTTGAATGTTCATGTGTTGCCTAAGTTGCATGATGTTCTATTATGCTAGGTCGTTGTGTTGTATGTTGCGTGATTTGCGTGCGTTGTGTTCATTGTCAAAGTTACGATGCTTGATTTATATTATTGACATTCTTGCCTTGCGTCAAATAAAAAATTGTACTTGTTATGCGACACATGTTGTCATAACGATGGAGGTCGTTACACATAGTCTTAAAACTAAATGTTATGCAATAAATCACTAAAACAAAGATGCAAAAAACTACTTCCAAACTTATAGAAAAAGTGACGTGGCACCCAAATCTATAGAGGTGCAATACACATAAAATCAATTTTTTTCTTAACTATGATACACATGAAACTAAAGTGTGCATAAACCTTATAATGACGTACTTTTTGCACCTTCAGGAGCAATTTCTAGTAATATATATGTTATATTGTGTGTATGATATATGTAATATGGTAGTATTAATTTTGTATATATAAATTTTGTGTTTTTTGTTTCTTAAATTTGGTTTTTTTGGTAAATTTTTCTTTTTATTTGTCAAATTTTAATTTTACAATCATTTTGAAGGTGTTTTTTAAATATTTTTTTTTAAGAAAGTTAGTTTTTTGGGGAATTTTTTCAAAAAACATTAAGGACTTTTATGTCATTTATAATTTGTTTTCAAACTTTTTTCTTCAAAAATCATGTATTTTAATGTTTATTTTCAAACAAAAAAATTGTTGTTGTTGTTGTTTTCTAATGTCATTTTTTTTTTTTAATTTGCACTATAATATATATATTTTTAAATATGTTATTTTTACTTTTTATTTTTTAAAACTTGTTTATGGAGGGTTTTTCCATTTCTTTTTTTAATGTAATTTAAAAACAATTAATCAATAAACAATTTTTTTATGTTTCCAATTTAGGAGTAGATCTTCATTGTTTTATTTGCGATGGTATGAGTGGTCAAGGCTATAGTTTCAATTATGTATTAACTTTGATTCGAAAAATAAAATTGGTGCTACTAGAAGCACCACCTTTTGATTTGAGGGTCAATTTTCCGCAGTGATATCGGTCGTCAAGGCCGTGATTTCAAACAAGTCACCATTTTAGCCACCCTCCAAAAAAAGAGTGCTATCGGTAGCACCACGTTTTGAAATAGGGGTCGTTTTTGGTGTTTTTGACCCAAAATTTAGGGTTTTTTGGGACAGAGTTTTTGTTTTGAGGTCACAGTTCTTGTTAATTCGGTAACTTTGTTAAATGATATCTTTTGTTCTTCATATATATGGTGAATGCTGAAATAAACTTCTAGTTGTTGCAAGCAATGATTCAGTTTTAATGCATCGATCTCACCTTGGTATGTCCTTATGTCCACTTTTGCTTCCATCTTGAATAAAGATTGTGAAGGGTTTATGGTACTGGAACTCGACTACTCTTTCTCAGGTTTTTTCCACGACTCCTTTTCTGGGTCTCCATTATCCCTTGGTTTCCCATATTATCTAATCTTTGAGTTCGAGCCTCCAACTTCTTTGAATGACATGAACTTGCTTGCTAGAGCCACGATGAGGAGGGACATATTACAAGATATGTCATCAAATTACTCTTCCAGCCTCACAAATCTCATGTTTTTTGGATTTCAAGGGTTGTTATGAACATACTTCTCAACCATGGCTAGGGTTATGTGGATTTCTTCTTAAATCGATTCTTGGATCCATGCAACCTTCCACAAATACCACAAGAAAAAATACTCTGATACCAATATGATATGTAAATTGTTGGGGATATTCCACTGGATAGTTTCATCACAACAGATCTAATAAAATACTAAAATCTTTATAGTGAAGGTTAATTTCCTTTAGATATCATTTTCTTCAATTATTGGTTTTTTGCTTAAAATGTATGAAATAGATGAAATACGAAAAGTAGAGAACATTAATAAATACTCACACACCATCCACAAATAAACACATGATATAACTTGGGAAGCCCAATATGAGAGAAAAACCAACTAGAAGGTGAGGCCACTCTACTCTCTTTTCTTCAAATGCAAGTACAAAGAAAGAGGCACTCTCTATGGATTTTTCTTTGACAATGTGGCCTATCTGATTACTATAGAAATTTTCCTCCTTTGTTATTCTCTCAAAATAGTACTCCTAGGTGCTCTACTCGACTATGGAACAAACACAATGCTAAATAATGGAACCCCTTCTCCTCCTGGAAACCCAATATTTAACATCACTTGATAGCCATCTAGGGGTAGGGTTTTGATTTCCTCGACCCTCAACTATGATAAGGTTTTTGACCTTGTAGAATATTCTTAAAAGTCCATACATGGCTAGCCTCATATGCGTGAGTAATGGGGGTTGGTGTGGCATCCACTCGTATTATGGTGGTCAACACGGTAGGTCAACTTATGGGAGGCATAACTTTTGCATACGAGTTCTGATTGACAAGATTTTTGCAAAATTGGAAATATCTCGATCTGTAGAATAACATCAAGAGGCCTTAGTTGAATCTTGGTAAGTTTTGACCCCAAAATTTCATTTAATGCTTCAAAATGGCTTCAGAAGGTTTAAAACCCCAATTTTCCTAACTAGGATCTGCCATTAAAATGACCTTGTAGTTGATTCCTCCAATTATTTTTCACTCTGAAAGCATCAAGATAGATGAAAAATAATATAATTATCCAATCTAAATCATTTGCACTTTTCCTTCTCGTTCTATGTTTAGTTAGATTTATTTGATGTATGAATGCTCCCATGTGATGATTGTACAAGGCATGATTTATTTTCTTATATTAAGTGCATCAAGTACAATGTTTAAATTAAAATGTGTAGTCTTGGAAACCAAAATATTTTCCTATTCTTTCCTAAATCCCACAATTATCATTTTTTTAGGAAAATATAAGGAAAAAGAAAAATAGTAAATTTCTTGCTATAGGAATGCAAAATATTCAATAATCTTTGTTGACAAACTTGTCAATATCCTAATGAGATATTCAATAACAACTTGACTATTTTCATTCTTCATTGGCGAATGGATAAAAACATGTGATCAAGGTTCAACACAAAAGAAAAGGCTCACTACATGATTTCAAATCCATAAAAAATGGTTGCAAGACTTGTTACCACCGTTCTTTTACTAAACCAAAGTAGAAAATACAATCATATACCTGTGCATATATGCATATAATGTGGTGTAAGAGAAAATGACAAGAAGGAATATGTGTGTTCTTTGGACATACCTTGCATGAAACCCCGAAACCAATTATACCATGTCCAAATATAGTGTTATACACATTAATTGCATATCATGTGATTAAGTTGATATATCATGCTAATGATATTGATGCAATTAAGTTGACATATGACAACATTCATAATATAAAGTGGATTAATATATAAAATATTTCACTATTGTATCTAAAATACCTCAATGTTATATTAAATGAAATGGTCAACAGGAGAATGCACACCATAAGTCGAAAATGGGTTATCAACGATTGCATGTCAAAGATACCCACAAATTTATGGCCAAAAGGAGAATTTTAAAAAAAACTATGGAAGTTGAAAATAGATAAGTATTATCTTGGACTCATAAAATCATACATTTCCTAACCATGCAATAGCAACAAAACTTGTTCTAAAGAGACATATCCTGTAGGTAATCATATTTTAACAACAACAAAACTTGTTCTAAAGAGACATATCTTGTAAGTAATCATATTTTAACAAGAAATTGTGGAAAATCTATTTGAAATAGTTTCACCCCTGATGATTTATCCTCAAAATTTTAAATAGTGTCTTCATAGAAAATTTGAGATAGTTTCCGCATAGAAAATTTTAACTTAAATTTTCAAAATAACTCCAATTAGTTTGTCATCTAGCACAACATCAATCAAAAGAGTGGAAAATAGTTTACTTGAAAACCATGAATTGTGAAGGAAATAGAGTTTTCTATGCCAACATATGAAAATAATGCAAGTCGTGCCAACTCACAAATTAGGTTAAAAACTCTACAAAATATTTTAAGCCCATTCTTAAAACATTTAAAATGTGGTAGTAAATTGTAATAACCTTCTTCTTGGGTTTGTTGGAGTCCCCTCCCTGAAATTTTTCTTGAAAGGACGAGGCATGTGACAATATCTCATTTGTCCTATGATTTAATGCGTATATAAAGTATGCATATATACACTTTGTATTAGTGTGTATGTGTCAACACTCCCAAATGAATTTATGAGCTTGAGAATATGGCACATCCTTTGTTCATTTGAATTATACCTATGGACACATCCTCTCATTGGTATAATTTTGAATTAGGAATGGCAAGCAATTATTTGTTGGCATTATGCATAAAAAGGGATTGCAATATTTAGCATAAGTTTAATCTTCTAATCTTCACCATTGCATATATTATTTCTAGCCATTAAGATAACTTAATAATGTTAATACAAAGAATGGTTGTCATTTCTTTTATCTAACATATTAGACATAATTCCATAGAGTGATTTGCTTGGATAACTTGTTCAATTACCATGAGATTTTTAATTTTTGCAATAAATTTTAATTTTATTTAGATTGATCATTAAGAATCGCACGCGGATGGTTTTTCATTTATAATGATGCTTGTCATCATTGCATGGTGATGCTCTCTATGTGATGGATTTTTTATCATTATATTAATCGTTGATGTTGTTTTATTTATTTTATTTTTATTAGGTTGCTTCACATTATTAGTCCCTACTGAAGGCATAGATGGACTATAGTGATCGATAATTCATTGACTTCATATTAGTTTGTCCTTTGACTAAAAATATTTGCATATTGTCTATTTTTGCAACTAGCGAACTAAAAACATTGATTTGTATATAATAAAAAATACCATATATGTCAGGATATGATTGGATAATAGATTGGAGGTCTTATTGCCATCTTCACTATTCCCAATGCTTTATATGTTAGCATATCCAAAGTTTTTGATCATCTACGGTCTTTCTGAATTTTTACTATTTTTTTGAAATGTTTAGATATCCAAAGTTTTGAGCATAGAGAGACAGTTTTTTATTAGTTGACTTCATATTAGTTTGTCCTTTGAATAAATGTTTTTCTTGCATAGCCTCTATTGTTCGAACTATTGTTACTATTTTTTTCTTTATTGTTATTATTATTATTATTTTATATTATTATAAAATAATATAATAATTGTTTTTTGCGTAGGTAATTGACCTGTCGCATTGCATTCTTTCTTAGATGTTTACACAATGGTCTTGCAAGACTTAAATGTTTACCTAATAGGCCTCACAACCTTAAATGTTTACTTGACATGCTTGTTACAATACATTTTCCTCAGATTTTTTTTTTCATGCAATGTTCTCTACAGTGAATATGGGCAATATTGTTCGTCAGCGGCATTATTGGTTCACTAATTGATGCTTGTTGCTTGCTTGTTGACCAGTTTCTTGTTTTATTGTTGTTGTTGTTCTTGTTTGCCTATTGGTCTTGTTGCAGTTTGCATGCTTGGGGTTCTGCAACCGCGATTGAAACTGGCCTTCTGTCGTTCCCCATTGATGGGTGGGTTTCGGTGCCATGTTTAGCTTCCTGTTCGTTGTTTGTTGTTTGTAGTTTGCAAGTGATAAATTTCAATACTGGAGATGCCTGAGTCAAAATCCTCTTGCAAAACATCTTTGTATGTGAGGAGAAAATGCGATTTCCTTTTCTTATATGTCATTGTGGTTGCAATGGAGGTGGGTTATGTGTCAAACATTGGCGATCAGGAACGAGACAAAGACAACATTACAATCCTACTTCTCTGGTCGTGGTAATCACATACAAAGATGGGTCGCAAGAGGATTTTGATCGCTCCCAGTATTGAAAAATACCAACCATGGAAACTACAACTTTCTTAATTGTTTACACACTGGGAGGCCTTTGGAGGATACTCACACCCTTAAATGTTTACCTGGCAGGCCTCACAGCCTGAAATGTTTTCTTAACAATTGTGTTACAATACATTTTCCTTCAATTTTTTGATACAATATTATGTGCAGTGAATTTGGCCAATATTGTTCTTCACCGACATTCCTGGTTGGTTGGTTGATGCTTTCTCCTTGGTTCGCTAGATGTTGCTTATTGTTGTTTGATTCAACTTTGTAGAGTTGAGGTCCTCCAGCTGCAACTAGGCCTTTTGGTGCTTGTTCGCTAGTTTGTTGTTTGCTACTTGCTCTTGTTTGAACTATTGTTACATTTAAGTCTTGACAGACTTTAATGCTTACCTAATAGGTCTCATAGCCTTAAATGTTTACTTAACAGGCCTATTACAATACATTTTCCTCTGATTTTTTAATTTTTTTTATAATGTTCTCTGCAGTGAATATGGGCAATATTGTTCTTCAGCAGCATTATCGGTTCACTGGTGGGTGTTTGTTGCTTGCTTTGGCATTACTGGTTCACTAGTTGATGCTTGTTGCTTGCTTGTTGACTGGTTTCTTGTTCACCTGTTGTTGTTGTTCTTGTTTGCATGTTGGTCTTGTTGCAGTTTTCACGCTTGGGGTTTTGCAACTGCGATTCAGACTATCCTTCTGTCATTCCCCATTGATGGGTGGGTTTCGGTGCCATGTTTAACATCCTATTCATTGTTTGTTGTTTGTTATTTGTAGTTTGCAGGTGAGAAATTTCAATACTCGAGATGCCTGAGTCAAAATCCTCTTGCAGAACATCTTTGTATGTGAGGAGAAAATACAATTTTCTTTTCTTATATGTCACTGTGGCTGCGATGGAGGTGGGTTCTGTGTCGAACATTGGAAATCAAGAATGAGATGAACAACATTATAATCCTTCTTCTCTAGTCGTGGTAATCACATACAAAGATGGGTCGCAAGAGGATTTTGATCGCTCCCAGTATTGAAAAATACCAACCATGGAAACTGCAACTTTCTTAATTGTTTACATAGTGGGAGGCCTTTGGACGGTCCTCACACCCTTAAATGTTTACTTGATAGGCCTCATAGCTTGAAATGTTTGCTTAACAACTGTGTTATAATACATTTTTCTCCGATTTGTTTATACGATCTTGTGTGCAGTGAATTTGGCCAATATTGTTCTTCACCAACATTCCTGGTTGGTTTGTTTATGATTTCTCCTTGGTTCGTTGGATGTTGCTTATTGTTGTTTGATTCAACTTTGCAGAGTTGAGGTCCTGTAGCTGCAGTTGGGACTTTTGGTGCTTGTTCACTGGTTTGTTGTTTGTTGCTTGCGCTTGTTCGAACTATTGTTACTATTGTTACATTTAAGTCTTGGCAGACTTTAATGTTTACCTAACATGCCTCACAACCTTAAATGTTTACTTAACAGGCCTGTTACAATACATTTTCCTCCGTTTTATTTTTTCTTTATTATTATACAATGTTCTCTGTAGTGAATATGGGAAATATTTTTCTTCAACGACATTACTGGTTCACTAGTTGATTCTTTCTTGTTGACTGGTTCCTTGTTTGTCTGTTGTTGTTGTTCTTGTTTTCATGTTGGTCTTGTTGCAATTTCCATGATTAGGGTTCTGCAACCGCAATTGAAACTGACCTTTTGTCATTCCCCATTGACAAGTGGGTTTCGGTGCCATGTTTTGTTGGATCATGTTGTCATTGGTGCCAAAGGATTGATGTCAAAGGAAAAATGTCTTGTCATAGTATATTGATGTAGTGATTGATGGATTATGTGTTGACCTTGATGTCAATGGGTTGATGTCAAGAGGAGTCATAGTCATATTCATAGATGAAGATGGATCAATGAGTTTCCATTGATATATGATGCATGGTTCGATTGATGTAAAGATGACTCATTAATGTCTTGTCATGGTTTTACAAATCGATCAACTCCAAAATGGTCCCCTTATGGTGAAAGCCTTCACGGGAAGACGCTTTGCGGTGAACTCCAAAGTGGTCCCCTTATGGTGAAAGTCCTCATGGGAAGACGCTTTGTGGCTGAGTTATCCTATAAGTATGGTTAGAGAATCCATGCTTAATTATGGAACAATGAGATGAAGATCAATGAATTTGTCAGTGAAACTATCCTAGATGGATAGTGCTTGTCAAGCCATTTCCAGTGGTATGTGGAACATCACATTACTCCTCACGGTTTGAGAGTTATGGCCTTACGAAGTTGAAGGACCCTCATATGTTGGCTTGAAGCCCCAAAAGGTCAAAGAAGTCAAAGTGCTTGCAAAGAAGAAATTATTTAAATAATAAAGTGAAGTGACAAAGTCAAAGAGGATTATTTAAAGTGAAGTGACAACGTAAAGGAGGATTGCTTATATAATAAATTGAAGTGACAAAGTCAAAAAGGATTATTTAAATAATAAAGTGAAGTGACAAAATCAAACAGGATTATTTAAATAATAAAGTGAAGTGACAAAGTCAAAGAGGATTATTTAAATAATAAAGTGAAGTGACAAAGTCAAGGAGGATTATTTAAATAATAAAGTGAAGTGACAAAGTAAAAATGACTATTTAAATAATAAAGTGAAGTGACAAAATCAAAGAGGATTATTTAAATAATAAAGTGAAGTGACAAAGCAAGGAGGATTATTTAAATAATAAAGTAAATTGAGAAATTTCTAATTAGGGAAAGTGGTTATAAGAAGGTTAACCCTAAAATGAGGAAAATGGGTTAAGTGGTCAAGTGGCTATTGGATACATCGACAAGTGGCAAATTGGGAAAAGTTGGACATAGGTGACTATGTGGACAAAGTGGCCTAGAAGATGCTTCTAAGGAAGCTACTTGGAGAGTATAAATAAGAAGCAAGGGTCTCTTGTAAAAATCATCTCTTGAGCATAGCTTGAAGATCTATTCTGAGTAAGAGAGGGATTGCAAGTTCTCATAGACGCCAATGAAGACTTGAGTGTCAGTTGATGCCAAGTTCTTGAAGTATGAAGCAAGTTCCAGATCTGCATTCTATGGGCTTAGATCTACCATAGAAACTTTGGTATGGTTACATAGTTGTCTTGATAGATACTCTTTCTTATTGTATGGTGAATGCTTAAGGCATTCTTGGTATGGTTGTTGTGATATGGTTATGTTGGTTGATTGATAGAGTGAGCAACACTATTATGGTTTAGTACTGATATGATTTCCATAGTATACTAGTTTCTTATACATGATTAAGTAGCATTTATATTGTATGGTTGAGCAGCATGAGTAAGTTATGGGAGAGCATAGATGTGTTGTTATTGTTTATGGTTCAGATTGGACAATGAAAGACTTAAGTAGATGTGATTGAAGGCTGTAAAGGATCTGATTTTTTCATTGAGAGAAAACCATAATTACTCAGAAGGCATGCACAGGCTGTAGTACCAATTGACTGCGTACATACACGAGTTGTAGTGCTCGTAGGACGCGTACATACACATGTTGCATTACTTACAGGTAGCATACCTATTGACAGATTGATATCTGTTGAGGATTGATTCCTCTTCTCATTCGGTGCTGAGTTTTGTAAGTTGAGCCTTGCATTTTAGAGATGGTGCTCTCATGGAGTTGTAACTCTATTCAGTTTTTGTTGATAACCCAAGGATTGTAGTCCGTAATAAAAAGAAAATTGTGCATACATCTTGTGTTCTTTGTGTTCCTTGTGTTGATGAATTATTGATGATATTGGTTCTTGGTATATGTTGTTGATGTATGTTCACATTTAAATGGTTATAAATGACATCAATAAGTGATGAGTAATTGGTGATTGATAATTAAGGAGTTTTGTGAAGGGGAAGTTTTAAAAAGATCCCTAAATTGATTCACCCCCCCTCTTAGTGTGGTCAGTGTGTCCAACAATTGGTATCAGAGAAGGCCTTCACTATAAGCCTTAACAAGCTTGGAGGAGATCCATGGACACACAAATGGATGATGAAGTTCCAATCTTTGATGAGGAAAACTATTCTACATGTAGAATAGAAATGAAAGTGCATTTGAAGTAAATAGAAGTGGGTGTTTGGAAAGAAGCTATTGGTGGATCAGTTGCTTTGAAGAACAAGTCAAAGTTTACAGCTCAAAGGGAAGAAAAGAATATTGATGCATTGGCTCTCAAAACCATTCTTAGTGGAATCTCAAGTTCTATCAAAGAAATAATGGGACAATGCACTTCCACCAAGGATATATGGCTAAAGCTAGAGAATACATAACAAATTAAAAAGGAAGACCTTGAAGACAATTCTATCAAGATCAATGAAGGTAAAGAATCTCCAAAATCCCATGATTGCAATATTTCAAAAAGTGATGATGTTGAATATTTTTCTACAAGTGAAGAAGAAAATCTAGAAATAGTTTGTGTAGAGTTAGATGATAGTTACCCCATGGAAGAAGTAGAAGAAGAACTATCAGAGATTAAAAATAAAGTTGAATGGGATATATTTGAATACAACTATGACCATTGTTACATAGAATATAGCTATATTTATGAGAACACTAAAAAGTTTCTTAAAAAGAATCAAAGGCATATCTTGAAGTTAAAGGAAATTCTCAAGGAACAAGAAGAAAGTAAAAAGACTCAATTAGAAGAAAAAGAAGAAGAGATCAACAGACTAAAGAATGAAATAGAAGAACATAAGAAGGTAGATGATGAGATTAGAAAAAGTCTTGAAGTTAATGTCCATCTCAAGACCCAAATTGAAGAAGCCAAAAGGATAGAGGAACTACTAAAGAATCAAGTAAATGAAAAGGAAGAGTCATGTCATAAGTTGGAAGATGAAGTTGTTGATCTTAGAAAGAAAGTAGAGAAGTCAAAAAAATTCTTGAATACCTCAAAAATATTGAATGAGATCTTGGATAGTCAAATATCACCAAATGATAAATCAGGTCTTGGATACAACAAAGAAGCTACACATGTTGAAGCAAGCACCTCAAAAAAGCATGAGGTAAGTCCCTCACTCTCAAAATATGGAAATAATGTTGCAAGTCAATCATCTACACAAGGCAAGGAAAGTTTCAAAAGAACAAAGCAAGGAAGATATCAAGAAGCCATCTTTACACCTCAAAGAAGAGAGACACCTTTAAGATGGACACCAAATCAAAGGTATGAAAATGTTTTCCATGGTCACTGTTACTCATGTAATGAATATGGTCACAAAGCTTTGGAATGCATATTTTATGCAAGGAGAGATAATGAAATATTTCATAGCACCCTAAGGTGTTGGAGATGTAATCAAGTAGGACACATTGTTACTCATTGTCACATCATGAGATGCTACAACTGTAGTGGGTTTGGCCACAAATCTCAGAATTGTTGGAAAACAAGAAGACAATCCATGATGAGGAATTCATATAGCATGACTAGAAGAAAACATGAAGTTAGGAAGGGAGACATTTTTGAAAGGATAGAAGCTCAGAGTTCAAGTTCTGAGAAGAAGGGACACCTTCATAAGTGGGTGAAGAAGGATGATCAACCAGAACAAAGTGGAATCCTTAAGGGAAGCTCAAGTTTGTCATCTTCATAAGCATATGCGGGTTACAATGGTAACAGTCACGTACATAATCTAGTTGACCTATGAATAGGTCGCATACATACAAGAGTTGTCTGTGTAGCAGGCCACATATATGTGGTAAAAGTCTTGGGAAAAAGGATATGCATATGAGTTGCAGCATGGTATGATGGTATAACTCTATGTTGCAAGGTATGACATGGTTTGTTGCATGGTCTGACATGGTTTGTTGCAGGTTTTCATGTTGGCATACATAATTGATGTATGTATGGTGATGACATATGGTTGAGTGTTGAAATTCTATCTTGGATGCATGGTACTAACCCTAGAGTGTGGATTGAGACACTTTTTTGTTGAGGAACAATACTGGTTGTGACAGTGAAGCTATGACACTTTGGTTATGAGATATATCATGATGATGCTAGCTAGAGATGTCATTGATATATTTAGGCACACTTTTAGTACATATAGTTTTGGATGCTTAGTATTTGCTTAAGTGAATGATGGTTGAGACAGATCATTTAGAGTACATGGTTGATACATATTTGAGCTCCATTGATATATCTTATGATGTATTGTGAGATGAATATTTGTTGGATATATTGGTGCATGCATTTGGCATGAGGATGGGCTACATAGTGGGACATGTAGTTGATGAGTTGATGAGATGGTCATATTGTACATCATTGATGAGTCATAGCTTGATCTATAGTTGATGCATGATTGGTATACTTTTCATACATGGTTAGATACACATACTAGCAGTATGATTGGCACATGTTGTATGGTGGATATGGCATACATGCATGAGGACACATATTTATTGTAGTTCATCTTGTTGTGGTATGGTGCATGGTTGATGAACTTGCTTGGTACAAGTGGTGATACATGTTTGGTGCACTTGTTGATGTATGGATGATATAGTTAAAACACTTCATTGATTAATATACATGATTGTGGCACTTGGTTCTTGGTAGATGAATATCATGAATGATATGACACTTGTTTGAGGCACATGGTTGGCATGCTGGTAGAGTCATATGGTTGATGCACTCCATTGATGATATCTTATGGCATATGATATGGTATTGATGTACATGGTTGATGTACATGTGTATTGCGCATGATTGGCACATGATGTACTTGGTTGATGTTTTGTTCGTGATTCTCTATTCATTGTTGACATATCTTTTGCTTCATAATGTATGGTATGGCATGAGTTTGATGCATGGATAGGTCCAAGGATCGTCATAAAAAGAACAATTGATCTATATTCCAATTGAGCAGTAGCATTTGCAGCATAAGCATATTGCATTGGTAGCATATTTTTCATATTGCATAGAAGATAGGGGATACATACTCATAGGTGGAGTCATTCTTCTTCCCATGATTCTAGGAGGAGAGATTTATCAGATGCAAAGATAAATACTTGAAAAAGAGACCTATACGTGGAGAAAGATCACAAAATCATAGTTCCAGGGGGAGCGATGGTCACAGGGGGAGAATGAGATATATATCTTCAACATTACATCAAAGTGATATCCCTTGTTCAAAACAAGAGAGATTATTTAGAGGAAGATCAAAGGCATTCAACCAGGGGGAGCAGACCCAAGCAGAGTTCAAGCAGGGGGAGCAACCCTAAGGGGAGAATGACCCTTTGCCATTGTTGTCAAAGGGGGAGAGATAGTAACATTGATGTGATTGAGATGTATATTGATGTATAGAAATGACTTGTCTACATGTTTCCATCAATGATTGGTGTTGACATCAATGTTGGTATTTCCATCAATGCCAAAGGGGGATATTGTTGGATCATGTTGTCATTGATGCCAAAAGATTGATGTCAAAGGAACAATGTCTTGTCATAGTATATTGATGTAGTGATTGATGGATCATGTATTGACCTTGATGTCAATGGATTGATGTCAAGAGGAGTCATAGTCATATGCATAGATGAAGATGGATCAATGAGTTGTCATTGATATATGATGCATAGTTGGATTGATTTAAAGATGACTCATTATTGTCTTGTCATGGTTGTACAAATGGATGAACTCCAAAGTGGTCCCATTATGGTGAAAGCCCTCATGGGAAGACGCTTTGCAGTGAACTCCAAAGTGGTTATTGTCTTGTCATGGTTGTACAAATGGATGAAATCCAAAGTGGTCCCCTTATGGTGAAATCCCTCATGGGAAGACTCTTTGCGGTGAACTCCAAAGTGGTCCCCTTATGGTGAAATTCCTCACGGGAAGATGCTTTGCAGTTGAGTTATCCTAGAAGTATGGTTAGAGAACCCATGCTTAATTATGGAATAATGAGAGTAAGATCAGTGAATTTTTCAGTGAAACTATCCTATATGGATAGTGCTTGTCAAGACATTTCTGGTGGTATGTGGAACGTCACATAACTCCTCACGGTTTGAGATTTATGGCCTTACGAAGTTGAAGGACCCTCATATGTTGGCTTGAAGCCCCAAAAGGTCAAAGAAGTCAAAGTGCTTGCAAAGAAGAAATTATTTAAATAATAAAGTGAAGTGACAAAGTCAAAGAGGATTATTTAAATTGAAGTGACAAAGTCAAGGAAGATTATTTAAATAATAAAGTGAAGTGACAAAGTCAAAAAGTATTATTTAAATAATAAAGTGAAGTGACAAAATCAAAGAGTATTATTTAAATAATAAAGTGAAGTGACAAAGTGAAAGAGGATTATTTAAAGTGAAGTGACAAAGTCAAGGAGGATTATTTAAACAATAAAGTGAAGTGACAAAGTAAAAAATGATTATTTAAATAATAAAGTGAAGTGACAAAATCAAAGAGGATTATTTAAATAGTAAAGTGAAGTGACAAAGTCAAGGAGAATTATTTAAATAATAAAGTAAATGGAGAACTTTCTAATTATGGAAAGTGGTTATAAGAAGGTTAACCCTAAAGTGAGGAAAATGGGTTAAGTGGTCAAGAGGCTATTGGATACATGGACAAGTGGAAAATTGGGTAAAGTTGGACATAGGTGACTATGTGGACAAAGTGTCTATGTGGACAAAGTGGCCTAGAAGATGCTTGTAAGGAAGCTACTTGGAGAGTATAAATAAGAAGAAAGGGTCTCTTGTGAAAATCATCTGTTGAGCATAGATTGAAAATCTATTCTGAGTAAGAGAGGGATTGCAAGTTCTCATGGAAACCAATGGAGACTTGAGTGTGAGTTGATGCCAGGTTCCTGAAGTCTGAAGCAAGTTCCAAATCTACATTATATGGGCTCAGGTCTACCATAGAAACTCTGGTATGGTTACATAGTTGTCTTGATAGATACTCTTTCTTATTGTATGGTGAATGCTTAAGACATTCTTTGTATGGTTGTTGTGATATGGTTATGTTGGTTGATTGATAAAGTGATAAGCACTCTTATGGTTCAGTACTGATATGATTTCCATAGTATACTGGTTGCTTATACATGATTAAGTAGCATTCATATTGTATGGTTGAGGAGCATGAGTAAGTTGTGGGAGAGCATAGATGTGTTGTGATTGGTTATGGCTTAGATTGGACAATGAAAGACATAAGTAGATGTGACTGAAGGCTGTAAAGGATATGAGTTTTTCATAGAGAGAAAACCCTAATTTCACAGAAGGCATACACACGTTGTAGTATAGATTGGTCGCGTACATATGCAAGCTATAATACTGGTAGGATACGTACATACGTGTGTTGCACTACTGACAGGTTGTGTACCTATTGAAAGATTGGTATATATTTAGGATTGATTCCTCTTCTCAGTTGGTTCTGATTTGTGTAAGCTAAGTCTTGCATTGTAGAGCTAGTGCTCTTGTGGAGTTGTAACTCTATTCAGTTGTTGTTGATAACCCAAGGATTGTAGTCCGTAATAAAAAGAAAATTGTAAATACATCTTGTGTTCTTTGTGTTCCTTGTGGTGATGACTTATTGATGATATTGGTTTTTGGTATATGTTGTTGATGTATGTTCACATTTAGCTGGTTATAAATGAAAGAAATAAGTGATGAGTAATTGGTGATTACTAACTAAGGAGTTTTGTGAAGGGGAAGTTTTAAAAAGATCCCTACACTGATTCACCCCCCCTCTCAGTGTGGTCGGTGTGTCCAACATGTTTAGCTTCCTGTTCATTGTTTTTTGTTTGATATTTGCAATATGCAGGTGAGAAATTTCAATACTGGAGATGCCTAAGTCAAAATCCTCTTGCAAAACATCTTTGTATGTGAGGAGAAAATACGATTTCCTTTTATTATATGTCATTGTGGCTACGATGGAGGTGGGTTCTATGTCAAACATTGGAGATCAGGAATGGGACGAAGATAACATTACAGTCCTACTTTGATGGTCATAGTAATCACATACAAATATGTGCTGCAAGAGGATTTTGATCACTCCTAGTATTGAAAAATACCAACCGTGGAAACTGCAACTTTCTTAATTGTTTACACAGTAGGAAGCCTTTGGATGGTTTTGGTTCTATACTTAGTCATGTTTCTATGCTCACTTGTTCCCAGGGTGGAGAACTAACAAATCCTTGTCTCCATCTATATATTCGCATCACGATTCTGACCGACCACCGTTCGTTTTCATACTTAGCCAATTTTATGAATGCAGGTTCACGGATAGGCGCTATCGAACTCTGGTGCCCCGTGTTTGGGGTATACATCTTGCACCCAAAACTTCGGTGATCTACAATTCGACCCTGGACTCCTCAAAATCGCAAGCCTGATTCTACCTACGATGACTCTGTTTGACCGACCCAAATTTCCATACTTAGTCGAGTCTTCAAAGTTTCACGGGTTCACAAACTCTCGGGTTCACAAAAGTTTAAAATCATTTTTTTCTCCCCTCCATCCCCGCACCTTCTACCCTTCCCAATGCACATTAATTATGATTTTACTAGTGACAACTCACCAGACAGGTTTGAAAAGATTGGCATTAATAAGAAGAAATCTCGAGGACATCTCCCATTAAAACGCATTAACTGGCGAATATTATGGGATCTGATGATTTTTTTGCGTCCATCTTGAATTGGCAAAAATTGTTGGTTCTTTTAATTTTTTTAAGGCATCATCATAGTAAGAGTGCAATATTGTACTACCCCACTATCATCCACAAATGCACCATCCACAAACATCTTCACGTCATGTCCCTCTTTAATATTATGCATATATTACAGGTTGTCATATTTGGGAATATGCTTGCATATGGAAATGATAACTCATGTTATTAGTGACTATTCAACACACATTCAAAAAATTTGTTTCTATACTTAGTCGCATTTATGTGCTCGTGGGTTCTTGGGGTGGTGAACTAACAAATCCTCATCTCCATCTATATATTCACATCACGAGTCCGACCAACCATCGTTCATTTGCATACTTAGCCAATTTTATGAACGTGGGTTCACGGATAGGCGCCATCGAACTCTGGTGCCCCGTGTTCAGGGTATACATCTTGCACCAAAAACTTCGGTGACCTACAATTCGACCCGAGACTGCTCGAACTCACAAGCTTGACTCTACCTATGATGGCTCCATCTATCCAACCCACCTTTCCATACTTAGTTGAGTCTTCAAAGTTTCATGGGTTCACAGACTCCTGGGTTCAGAAAAGTTTAAAATCATTTTTCGCTCCCCTCCATCCCCGCCACCTTCCGTCCTTCCCAATGCACATTAATTATGCTTTTACTAGTGAAAACTCACTAGACAGGTTCAAAAATATTGGATTTAATAAGCAGAAAGCTTGAGGACATCTCCCATTAAAATGCATTAATGGGAGAATATTATGGGATCTGATGATTTTTTTTGCGTCCACCTTGAATTGAAAAATTTGTTGGTCATTTTAGTTTTTTTAAGGCATCATCATAGTAACAGTGCAATATTGTACTACCTCGTTGTCATCCACAAATGTGTCATCCGCAAAGGTCTTGACGTCATGTCCCTCTTTAATATTGTGCATATATTACAGGTTATCATATTTGAGAATCTTCTTGCATATGGAAATGTTAACTCATGTTATTAGTGACTATTCAACACACATATTTGAAAATATTGGCATTAATAAGCGAAAATATCAAGGACATATGCCATTAAAATGAATTAAACCAAGAGTTACAGAATATTATACTATCATGCTCCAGTGTTCATTTTAAATACTTTTTCCCATTTCTCTCTATCATCGAAGACTTGGACTTTACGGTGCCTTCATTGTAATTTTCCTTCTTATCCACATATGAGACAACTTAGAGATGCCATTCAGGCCCAATTGAAATATGAGGGAATGGTTTTATGTGATGTGATCTTTGAGTGAAAAAAGATTTGTTAGCCAACAGAAACTCAGACACAAAAAAATCAAGTATCTTATGATTGGTATTCTCCCTATATTCGATGCTTTGGTTGGTTGAAAGGCCTTCCTGAAGATTTGTATGTTGAACTTCTTTGTTTTGTTGCTGGAAATTGGAAGGGACTTTCAGGTCACCTGCAAAATGCTCATTTGTTGAAGTATATAGCTTCTTCCAACAACATAGATTTGGCAAATGTATCAAATCCTGTAGACCACACTAGAAATTATCTTTCGTTAGAGGAGTCGCACATATAGTGGCTTGCAAAATGGTCTGGAATATTCAGAAATGACCTCAAATATTACTTACTTCACAAATATACTCAGAAGGAAATTATAAATTTGGATCGTCACAAATGTGAGAAACTGTATGGGAGATTGAATCAACATCCTAAAATTACAGAAGTTTCTATTTCAAAGTTTGTTGAGAGACTTTTGGGTGTGGTAACAGACTTGATAGAAAGTTTGATTATTTATCAAAGTTTGTTCAGTGTCCTTTGGATGTAGTAATAAACTCCACATATAATCAAATTTCTATTGGTACTGCACATTGTTTTCACTATTCCTATGCATATGATTGCAGCTGGGTCGAAGATCTTACCACTCTTTGCAAGAATATTATTCTCATAGTTGAGGGTGGGTATATAACCATGGAACGAGGCTCTCAAAATTTTATGGTGCCTGCATCGACATGTACCTGGGAAAATTTAATGGGGAGGAATTTTGGATTATGCACTTTGCAACACTTTCTGAAGATTAATTTATACTACCACCTTCTGCAAGAGGTTTGACGTATTCAGGTAATGATTTGGTTTCTGAGAATCACCTTTTACTACCACCTTCATGTAATCATTTTGTTTCATTCTTTAGAGGAGACCTTGATGTAGTAGAATATTCCATAGATGTTTCCATCGAATACCAATCTTTGGGCATGGAGTGATATTTGGCGTCACTTCTGAATATTCCAAACCATTTTGTGAGCCACGATGTCTGCCACCCCTATGAAGAAAGATATATTCTGATGTGATCTGCAACATTTGATACACTTTCCAAATCTATGTTGCTGGAATAAGCTATATACTTCAACAGAGGAGCATTTTGCAGGTGACTTGGACATCCCTTCCAATTTACAGCAATAAAACAAATAAATTCAACATACAAATCTCTAGGCAGGCCTTTCAACCAAACAGATGATCAAATACAGGGAGAATAGTAGTCACAACATACTTGAATTTTTTTTGTCTCAACTTTTGTTGGCTAACAACATTTTTTTACCCCAAAGCCGACGTCACATAAAACCACTCCCTCGTCTTTGAATTGGGCCTAAATCACATCTCTAAGTTGTCTCAGATGTCGATGACTAGGAACATTACAAAGACGGCACCTTAAACCCCAAGTTTTCAACGATAGAGGGAAATTAACACTTACCAAAGTATGGAATGTTGAATAAACGGATAATGCAGGCAGGCCATAACTATAAGAGACAAATTATTCAAGAAGTTGGGATAGATCTAGTTGGCATCACCAATGAAGTCCAAGACCCGAAATTGATATTCAACTCGTTGTTTTTTACCAGGAAAAAAATTGATCATCAAGTTGAATCTATAAAAGACTATCTACAGGCTTAATTATTGTACATATTTGTTTTTTTTGTCCACGACAGCCCCAATCACAGTCATTATGGCAAACACATTTAAATTTTAGAGAATATCTGTTGAACTATTTCAAGACAACTATTTTGGGAAATAATCTCAGATGTATTTTGTAACCCAGTTTATCTGAATATAGAATATCTGAGGTTTTTGTATGGTGTTTTCCAATGTCTGGTATTGTTTTTTATTTTATTTTGTAATTTTTTTGTGTGTGTGGTTAAACATGCACGACAAGCTTTTCTTTTTGTTGCCCAGAACTTCGATTTAAATAAAATCTACTCTATTCGCTCCTTACATTTTACATGGAAGAATAATTTTCAGGTGTTGACGTCATGTCCCTGTTCAATATTGTGCATATATTGCAGCTTCTTCTATTTGATAATATATGTGCATATAAAAAATGTTGTCATGTGTGTGTGTGTGTGTGTGTGTGTGTGTGTGTGTGTATTTTTTTTTATTTTTTTATTTTTTTTTTCTTTCTATTTCTCATGGGTTTCAAGGAAGTTTGCAAACCGAGAAACACCCTGCAAATTGGAAGATGGTTTACGTTTGGACCAAAAACAATCTTCATGCACCCTCCTGAATAAAAAATACAAAAGATTGACCCAAGTAGTGAATTGAGGCAATTGGAACTTACGAATTTCATGAGATGGACACGGTGAGTGAAGAAAAAAAACAATGTAGCATGCAAAATAACTCTGAAATCGGGGATAAACAGAGAAAACAAAGAATCAAAAAAAAGTTTAAGCAGATACATAATGCAATGAATATGCATTGAACCATTTAAGAATAAATAAGAAATACCCATATCAATAATGAATGTAAAAATAATAGCGCAGACACACCCAGTCTCAGATCAAATATAGGACAGGAGAATAAATAAATAAAAACAAGTTATCAGACATGTAAATCTATAACACAAATTGAAACAATGAGCATAGATATTGTACCGGGTACTCAATTCCAGTCCCATGTTTTTCCTTGTCTATATTTCAATTGGAATGACACCGGATTCGACAATGTAAACTCCAAGGAGGAAGGAAGAAGATACAAAGAAGACACACACACACACACATATATATAAATACAAGCATATACATTGAAAAATGAAAATTGTTTATTTTTTAAGGGATTAAGCAGCCACCAATTTCAGAGTTGGTGATGGTCAACCCTCTTTTCCACGTGGCGGCTTCCCGGGTTCGTGTATTGGAAGATTCTCATCTTCATCTATATCTTCACACCATGAGCCCGACCGACCGCAGCCCCTTTCAATACTTAGAAAATTATCCGACCACCGGGTCCTGGGTTTGCGGTATCGAACACTTATGCCCCCTGTTCCATCATATACATGTTTCACCCAAAAAATTTATTAATTTGCAATTTATGCTTTTATTGGTCAGAACTCACCATGCACTTGAAAAGATTGGCATTAATAAACAAACAATATATGTTGTTCTGTGAGATACTTAGCCCTTTTTCCCTTTTCTTATTCCCGTCTATTATCCCTTTCTAGTTATATACTTAGTCATATTTCCATATATATCCTCACAAGACAAGTCTGACCAACCTTCATTCCTTTCCATACTTAGCCAATTTTATGGTCGTGGTTGTTGAGGCTGGTGCTTTCGAACTCTGTTGCTGCTTGTTCCATGATATACATCTTGCACTCAAAAACTCGTAAGCTTCACTCTACCAAGGTTCACAAAAGTTTCAAAGAATCTATCAGTGCCTTCCATCCCCACTACCTTTGCGCCCTTCCCAATGCACATTAATTATGGTTTTACTAGTGACAACTGAACATACTGGTACAAAAAAATTGACACCACTAACACACATTAAACCGCCATTTATAGTACTCGAAACCACCGTCGTTCCTTTCTATACTAAGCAAAAATTTTCCACCTATTCCGTGATATACATCCTCCACCCAAAAAAAATCATGATCTAAAATTCCACCCCGGGCTCCTCCAACTCACAAGCTTCACCTTACCCGGGTTCATAAAAGTTTCAAACCATTTATGGCTCCCTTCCATCCTTGTATTGTTTGGTGACCTACAAACAACACCCAGACCTCTGCGATATAAAATTGACTATCAGACTCCCACATTGTCCCCTCTTTCATGTTACACATTATGCATTCAAATGTTCTGAGTGATACAATTTGACCGTTGGGGCCTCATGTCTTCTGGGGAAACCTTGTCACCCTATTTTGAAACAAGTTCAGGCTATTGTATCCCTATTCCATACTTAGACACTTTTTTGATTGCGGGTTCCTGGACTGACGGGCTCAAAATTGTGTTTCGAATCTTCCACGACTTGGAAACAGTACCCGGAGTTTCGCGATATACAATTTGTCCACTATAATGCCCCATCATGAGGCCAACCATCTGTCGTTCCTTTCAATACTTATCCACAAATTGGTTGTATTTTCATGAATTGATACATTTCCATGGTTGCACATGCTGCAACCACTATGTATCAAATCTGGCCTACCATTTCCCTGTTCCATACTTAGACACTTTTTCAATTGTGGGTTCCCAGACTGGTGAACTCAGGACTTTGTTTCCAATGTTCCACTACTAGAAAACGGTACCCGGAGTTCTACGATAAGCAATTTGTCCATAGAAATGCACCATCATGACCTCTTCCGTGTTATGCATTCTGTGGTCAACACTTCCGAGAGATATAATTTTCCCCTCGGGCCCTCACCTCTATTGGTTTTCTCTTTTATCCCTATTTTGAAACCTGATCAACTTCTTTCGATAATTAGCCATTCCTTAATTGTTGTTCCTTGTCCCCACCACCTTCATGCTTCGTTCTGGATATGTAATTAGTAAGCTTTAATGCTAACACTTCGTCATGCAGGAACATTAAACATGTCATTAATGAGAGAAAGGTTCGAGGAGATCTCCCACACTTCTGCCATATACAAATTGATCGTCGGACTCCCATATCAGCCCCTCTTTCATGGTACACATTTTGCATTCAAAATTTCCAAGACATACAATTTGACCCTCAGGAAGTCACGTCTCCTGGGGAACCATTGTCACCCTAGTTTGAATCCCGTCTGACCACTTTTTGTACTTGCCCATTTCATGGAATCTCTTTCGTGGATCCTTGGGTTGGTGAGTTCACAAAATCTCCAATTCTTAGTCATTGTTTATTGTGCCCGCCACCTTTGCACTTCTTTCAAAGTATGCAATGACGAAGGTTTAATGCTAACATTTCATCATGAAACAACCATGCATGTCGTCATTATAAAGAAAAATTCTTGACGAGATAGTCACATTGACTATCGCTTCAAAACTTTCCCAGAAACATGCATAAAATATCTTGCCAGGTAATGGGATATCTATTACAAATTTCAATAAATTAGCGAAAACAAGTCCGACCAACCATTTCCCTATTCCATACTTAACCCACTTTTTCAATTGCGGGTTCCCGGACAAGCGGGGTCACAATTGTGCTTCCATTGTTCTGTGGCCTGCAAACAGTACCCGGAGTTTCGTGATATACAAATTGGCCTCTGGGCTGTCCCATCATGCCCTCTTTTGTGTTATGCGTTTTGCACTCAAAAAATTATGATACATACAATGTGACCCTTGGGCCATCACCTCTAGTGGTTGTACCTTATCACCTATTTTGAAGCCCACCTAACCGTTTTCAATAATTATACACTCCTTAATTTCTCTTTCTCATCCTTGCGACCTTCGTACTTCTTTTAAATATGCAATTAGTAACCTTTCATGCTAACATCTCATCATGCAGGAATCATCAACATTGTCATTAATGACAGAAACGCTCAAGGATATCTCCCATTAATGCGCATTGAACCAAGATCTGTGGATATTTGTATTATCCATTTTGATTGTTCATCTCAAACACAGGTCATCACATTGGTGCATTCACGAAATCTCCAATCCTTGATTTCTCTTTTCTGTACCCTCCATCTTCACACTTATAGGTGTGCAATTACTAGTCTTTAATGCCAACAACACATCATGCAACAACAGTCGATATTGTCATTAATGAGCCAAAGGCTCGAGGAGATCTCCCATTCACACACATTGGACCAAGATTTGCAGAGGGTTATATTATCTCTTCCAACTCTTCATTTCAAACATTGTCTGGAGAAAACGAATGTTCTCGTAAACTTATGGTAGCAACTCGACAACAGTTCTGTGGAGATACAGTGAATATATTCGGACGTGAGGAGCAGAACTTCTAGTGGTCCAGGGCATACTCTTATTGTTCATCCCGTTCCGCCCAGAACAAAGTGATTTGGACCTATGGAATTGCTCATGCAGGCTGCATCCCTGAGGTTTTTGACTGTAAGGAGGTGGTCTCTTGGTGCGCCGAAAAATATATTTCAAGCCAAAGAATTATTCCAATGCATGACCATTCTCTTGTTTCTTTGTCACCTCAGATCTTCCGCAAGATGTTAAGATTTTCGGAGTCAACATTGACCTTCAAAGGACAAGACTGCAAGTAGCTCCTAGAAAAACATGATAACGGGTTGGGCCTCTTACTCGATTTCCTCGAAGACTCGACAATAGTTCCTGAAGATATCACAAAGTTGCAGGTCAGTTCCTTTAGAAATCCATTTCGGGAAATTTCTTGGTTGTTTACAAGAATAATGGGATAGGAATCCATGACAAGCATTTTCCGCATAGTTATTTATATTTTGTACTTCATAGTCAAGGAACAATTCATTTTTGATTGGGGGAACCTAATTTCCATTGAAATATATTCCCAAATGTCTCGATTAAAAGAAGAGAATAAATTTTATATGTCATCCTACTTGATTTTCGCAATAGCACATTGTTGTTCGTTTCCAAAATTGTCTTGGTCCAAGAAAATAAACTATGAATTCGACCCAGTAACATTCTAGGATTGGGCCTTATGGAGGCACAAGGCCTCCCATTTTTTTTATGAGGTTTTTAATGACTTTGTCTCAGTTTTCAAAAAATTATTACTAGGAAAGGATGCTCCCCGGATGTCTATCCAGGCAACCAAGTTTTTGGACAGGAAGGGGACACTTGAACGAAAGGAAAATTACAGTGTAATAATGATATTTGGCTCCAGAGTCCAAGGAAAATCCTGCTTTCCTTCCATGTCACATTATGGACAATATGTTTGTTGTAGAAATAACAAGTCAATACAACTACTGGTTGCATTTTTTCCATGGCAAGAGAAAAAAGCAGTCCATTCCTCTTCCCTAGAAAGTCGGGGACTTCGTGTTTAGAAACGTCAATAAGATTGACGAATTCGCAGGCCAGTTGAAGAACTTTAACCTAAAATATGTTGAAAGGTTAAGAGGGTTCGACCCTAATGGGATTTTTCGAGAACGTTTACTTTCGATTGGATTTAGAAACTCTTTTATAGATAAACGGCTAACCGAAGATAGATACAGTGACGAAAACATTCCTGCTCCTGACAATGGCGATGTAGAGACATTGAAAAGCGCAACTGAATTGTACAGACAATAGGGAAAAGGATCCGGTGAGAAGAGTGTCTAGTCCCCGACCAACACTCCCAAGAGAACGAAATCACAGGGCATCGCTTCAACGACCCACCCCAGTAAGAAAGAAACACAAAAATATTCAAACGAAGAAGGAGATAAGAACCCTCCTCACGGAAAAATTGATATTTCTCACAAGATTCCCCTAAGGAAGAAGAGAAAAAACATTGTAGGGTAGGCAAAAGAACCCGAAACTGAAAGTGAGGACATGCAACTTGAAACTTTTGTGGATGACGTGTTCTACAAAGTTGATCCACCCACGAACGCGATGCACCATAGTTTGACAATGGAAATAGCTAAGACAAACATTTTTGACAAAGATGAATCCCTCATATTCTAGAGCATTGTTTTTGACAACCAATCTAAAAATTTAATTATTGAAAAGAGAGATGTAACAAATAATAAATGGAAATATCGTTCAGAGATTAACTTTAGGAAAATGTATCCATTCCAAATCTACCAATTTCACCGCGCAACCGCAAATGCTCTTGATGATTCCATTGGAGGAATTGAAGCGGAGAATCCCAAACTGGATGGTTGAATCAAGGAATTGGAGGAGGCTTTGATTCCTACCCGGTGTTTTCCAGTCCTTTAGAAAAAACCGTGCCTGCCACCCCTGCAACCAAGTTGAAAGGATCCTCCAGCCTCCTCACATCCTGTAGAGGCTATGTAGAAACGAATATCAAGAAAATAATGCAGCTAATTAGTGAAGTCTGGGAAACATCACAAAATATAACTTCCTTTCGAATGAGGGAAAATTATTTGCACAAACATTTGTAGACGAATTTAAAAAATGAAGAAAGTTTCTATCTATAGACGGTGACGCCTTTTGCCAACCATGTCATTAACATCTCGGATCTGAAAAGAAGACTAGAGGATCTCCCCTCCCCAAACCGGATCAAACAATTAAAAGCATCCTGGAAAGAGAAAGTTCAGAACCTGTAGCTCATTGTCGAATCATGTGAACAAGCCATATCAGAGAAAAAATAATTATTCAGAAACCTGACCCAAATAGACTTAGCCAGAAGTACCAACGAGGTTCAAGACCCAAAATTAATCCTCAAATTGTTGTCCTTAACCAAGCAAGCCTTCGATGAACAAGTTGATATTTTAAAGGGGTTGTCTTTAGAAAAGCTTTACGACATCCTTGAATATGGTCAAGATGACGTCGAGAACTGGCTAGTGGACTATTTAGCACACAATGAAGAAATTGAATAGGCTTTGCATAGTATTTCTATGGATCTAAGGAAATTAGAAAATGATTTTTTCAACATAGAAATCTAGGATGAAATCAATGTGGCACCCATGAGAAGCTACATTGAAGAATGTCTCCAAAGGAGAATGGACAACCTCATCGACGAAGGGAAACAATTGGTTGGCACAATTCCAGTCGTCATCAACGAGAGCAACAAAAAGGCATCAGCTTCATAGTAAGTCTATACTGATCACATCTTGCTTTCTTTATCAATCCAATTATTCTACCTCTTTAAATAGAAATCTCTAAACAAAGACTCATAACTTCCAATTTCTTCTTTTCAGGTCTTCCTCTCTACCGTCACACACTTCTTCTTTCTACAGTCCTATTTCTTGTACTTATTTATTTTATGGTCCGCGGGAGCCCCAATCCTAGTCTATATGACAAACACATTTAAATTTCCAAAAATATGTAACAAATTCCATAAATATGTAACAGACATTATTGATTTTTGATAAATTACAAAGAAAACTAATTCAGGAACAATTTTGACAGTTACTTGTCTGTTGCTTTCAGAATGTTGAATTTGTTTTCTTCAGCTATGTTGGATGTCAAGAAATTGTGTTTATTATATTTGAATGTTTAGTGTGTGTGATTCTATAAAAAATAGGAGTATCACATCTATGTTCATTATATTTGAATGTTTATTATATTACTAGAGTATCACATCTATAAAAATGTAGTAGGGTTGTCATCCTCATTCGCATATTAACCACATATTAATATAATAATATTATTAACTAATTTGGGACGTTCTTTGGGGGTCATCTACCAACCCAATGTATTATGGCTAGCATGTGACACAATTGCATGAGTCATCCTCTGCATGGATACCACATGTACTTCAAGTTGCTTCCCACGTGTCTCTACTATTTCATGTTTCTATTTATCCCCGGTCCTGCCATAGCAATGCATTTATTCCTATTCCAACCTGGAAGGGACTATGCTACCATGCAACACTTGTTTCACTTGGAAATGGAATGGTTTGTCATGTACAACAACAACAACATAAGAAAACGGAAATGATGGTATACATTGCATCCCTCGACCCAAAATAACCTAGAGTACATTGTATCCTAGAGTACATTGTGGCAACAAAGGCCTTCAACTTGCCTTGTAAACTAATGATAATCCCCTTGGTTGAAAAAACATTCTCTGCATAATGAAATTTTTGATTTGTTGAGTTTCCTTTTAAAAAAAAATAAAATTCTTCCATGGTAGAAACTATATCTAGTAAATGCCAAATCTGTTATTACTATAGAATTTGGTCATCATAGAAATTGCAATCATCTTGATCGATGAATTCCTTCCATATATTTTGTATAGAATCTAAATTTAAATGTATTGTTACTACATGATTTTCCTTCAAGTTAACCATTAAGTTTTAGTTTTAACTTCCCTTAAAGAATTTTGAGTTCAAGTTGAGTGTCAAAATTTACTTTTTACGAACTTTTTTACCTTGATGGTTTTCATATTATTTTGCTTAATAGTCGTAGTAGATAAATCATAGCCTTGGGAAAATTTAGAATTTTTTCCTATAAGTATAGGTGTGATGAGTATCGAGCCTTCAACATTTAGTGCTCATGAAGACCTGTGATGGAACCATGAGATCCCCAACTGATATATAGTGGGAGGCTAATTATCCTTAAAAATCATATGACATTAAGTTTATGACTTGGGGTAATGTAGATAACATGATTAGGTTGATGGTGACTTGATTAAGTGGAAAGACAACAATGCAGGTAGGTATTGATGATAATCAATCAAATGACTTCATCAATGCCAATTGATATTACCATAGTAATAAAGATGAATTCAAATACTTTGATTAGCAATGATCTGTAATCAAGTTGAGGTCTGATGGTGATAGTTGACATAAAATGTAATGGATGATGCATGATGTCAATAATTTTTGTAGCAATTTAATGCTCGATAATGATGTGGTTGGATTGGTGATGATCTAATGAAATTGACTATGTCAAGGATGAACCAATGATACAACAGTTGATCAATTTTAGAGTAATATGTTGACATTAACGATGTTAATTTGATGTCCTTTATGGTGTTAGTGAATATATGACTATGATTCTCATAAACCAATGTTATTAATTCTCTCAATGGAATTAGTTGATTAACATTTTATTTGATGATGATGTTATCCATTGATAAAGATTTGGTGGTATTAACACAAATGATTTGACATAGGATGAATCCTATAATGTTGACAACTAATGAAAGAAATGATTGGGTTGAGAGGGAAATGTCTGAAAATTAAATTAATGATGGACTTTTTTTTCCAGCAGAAAAAATTACTCAATTATATTTGAAATATAATGTGTTCTCGCATCAAGATACATAAGTGGAGGTATATCACTGGCAAGTATATCTTTCTCCTACAAATGGTCTACTATCCAAATGGATGGAAAAAGATCAAAGCTATGAAAAGAAAATTTTAAGAACTTACTACAAGTCTTTAGAAATGAGAAAAGGAGTTATGAGGAATATACAAGAGTTTGTTGCTGCGAAGTTTAAGATTTTTTTTTTGAATATATTGAAATCCATCGGCAAAACTGTAGCATTCAATCCTAAAATATTTTGATAGCATGATTGGGGCCCTCATGACCATCCATCCAATGGTTGTATGTGAGAAAACCTGCTTTTATCTATAATGTTGTCTTTGATAGCAGGTTCGCTTCCCTGTTGAGCTCTCAGGAGGAATGTGAGAAAGAAAGATCCTTGAAGTGGCATTTTAGAAATCTGATTCTATCTTTCGATGCCAAGAGTGTGATAGTTTGAAGATTTCCTTAGTGATTCAATCAATCAATGATAACTTTGGAGTCTCTGATCAAATGAATTTTTTCGATGTTTAGTTTGGAGGCCAAGTGAAGTGTAGCCCAAGCACCCAATAGTTCTTCCCTTGTGTTGGTGTTTGGTCCGCAGCAGAGAGTCCATATGTAAATAGAGTTATTACTGATTTTAATCAGTCCACATGTGCCACTCAAAGTGACACTGTGTTGTGTTGCACCGTCGAACCACCCCGTAGGAGTATCCTTTGAGACAAGAGGGTTGACTGTTGTCTTTTTTTTCACAAAGTCTGGGTGTATGTCTTTCTAGTTTTGAAACAGGCCAAGAGATTTATAAGAAACAACATTAAAAGAGGGTGGATTATTTTCAAATATTTTAAAGTTTCTAGCCATCCAAATAAACCAATTGACCAATGGAGGAAGTAGCCTATAATAGTTCTCATTGGATGTCCAATGATTGAAGAAAGTAGAGATGGAGGTCCCAATCCATGCAATGTTTAAGTGGTTTTCCAGTGTGAGCTTGTCCCAGACAAGGCAGGTGAAGTGGCACTGAGTAAAAAGATGGCAGACTGTCTCTTCATCAGTATAGCAAAGTTGGCAGGTATTTGGGCCAGTCCAATCTTTTCTTTGAAGGTTATCCCAGGTGGGGATTTTGTTTTCAACAGTAAGCCAGGTAAAGAGCTTAATATTAAGTGGTAATTTCCATTTCCAAAGATGTTTGCGCCATCCAGAGATGTTGTTTTTCCAGGCTATGTTAGCAATGGCAGTATACAAGTTTTTGACTGATAAATGGCCTGAATTTTCCCCTCTAGCCCACAACATTTGATTCTCCACATCATGTAGTAAGATGCCCATGCGAGTAAGATCCAGGAAAAAAATTTCCCACTCCACTGCCAAATCAGTTGGTAGATCCAGTTCACTATAGGATTTTCATCCTACTGTCGGGGTCCCGAGATCGTTGAAATGTCGGGCTTGAAAAAGATATTAGGTATTTTTTAATTTTAAATGTGAAATTAGTTTTGGAGAGAGGAGGGATGCTTGGTCAAGTCCAAGTATGCATTCCCTACCAATTATGATGGAGTGGTTGGAGCCCGGCTTTGAGCAAATCTAGCTTGTGATCCAGTGTGTCGAATTTGAAAGATTCCTCCAAATCCATGAAGTATTCCTTGTGTGTGGGGATCTAGATCGAAGTTAGGAAGTGACAGAGATATATGGTAATTATTTTTCTTTAATGACAACACTCTAAATTCCACTAGAATTCAATGCACGCCAGAGGGAATTGGTGGCCATAGCTTGATTGAATTTGAAGATATTTCTTATCCCCCAATGATGGACTTGGGAGATCATTGTTGGCAATATCACATATTAGTGTTGCACTGATAATTCTAAGATCACTTAATATGGATGATTAGTTAGTAATGCAAGATTATGGATTAGTAGTTGAAATCAATGCTCAGGACATCAAAAATTCTATCTCTGTGACTTTATAATAAATTAACAATAATATTGTGATTCAACTATGGTTATGATGATTTGAAAAATATACATTATGGATATTGAGGATATGGATGATATTAATGTCTTTCTGTGATCTTGATGATGGGGATGGTAATAAATAGTAGCGAGAGTCATTATCATAACATGGGTTGATTGACAATGACAATATTATGATTGAAGAAGATGATGTGTGATTTGGGAATCTAAAAATAAATAATTTTGTTATACTTGGTTACATAATATTGAATTGGGTCTGAGGCCATGGCCCTATTGAGAGGGGGAAATTGTAACACCCCAAGGTGTGTGTGGGTATTGTGCAAGATTCTTGATTGTCTATGATAGTAGATGCTATCATTATTTATGGATGATTTGAATATTCATTGAGCATTGCTAGCCAATGATTACAAGAATCATCCTCCATGGATAAAGGTTGAGGTTTCCTTTGGTGGCTAGTTGTTGATGAATTTCACATTGGTATGTGTTATCTCTCCTTCTAGTAATTATTAAGGTTTTTATTATGTGCTAGTTACCTTCTTTATAGACCATGAGTGTGTTATATAGTAAGGTGAACTCTTAATTTTTGTATGATCCCTTATGGGATATTTACTTGCCTTGAAACATATGTGTGACATAATGAATATACCCTTGACGAATTACAATGTGTAATTTGTATTTTGATGTGATGTTAATATGATCAAGGTGTTATGATGCCTTGATGTTTTAGTCTGAGGAATAGGAGATGGTGTTTCATAATCACCATCGCCTTGTTCTTAATTCTAGGAAGGACTGAGTATGATGAACCTTGACATCTATGTGATTTCCTAGTTTATGAGGAGTACTAATATTTCTTAATCAATTAATGACATCATTTATATTTTTTCTAGTAATGGCCATTGGTAATTATTGAAGGATGGTTAGCATGAGAGTATGGTTAAATCTATATATGCAAGTTAATATGTTGATTCTATGGATATCAATGATGTTACTGCATGAAGCATTGCCACTCTTAATATCAAATATGAAGTAATGGTGACCTTTGATGATGATTTAATATAATTTTTCCTTGTTCTAATATGATCAATGATGCGTGCATGCATTGGATACCTTTCCTTTTAGATAGTTCATGATAAATTCACATGTTGGATGCCTTGTTAAGATGTAGACCTATATTGGATACCTTTCCCTTCATATGGTTCATGATATATGTACATGTTGAATTCCTTGTTATGGTATATGTGTGTATTGGATACCTCTATTTTGATAGTGTTCATGATATATGAACATGTTGGATGCCTTGTTATGATGTATACATGTATTAGATACATTTCCTTGATATGGTTCATGATATATTCACATGGTGGATGCCTTGTTATGTTGTATACATATATTGGATACATTTCCTTTGATATATATCATGATATATTCACATGTTGAATGCTTGTTTAGGATGTATACTTGTATTATATACCTTTATTTTTTATATGGTTTGTGATATATGCACATGTTGGATGCCTTGTTATGATGTATACATGCATTGGATACCCTTCCATTTGATGTGATTCATATTATGATTTATGATGTATGCATTCCTTGTTATAATGTATACATGTGCAATATGTCTTGCCACTATTAAATTTCATATTATTGAGATTGATTATGATGATGATGTTACACATGAATTGATATCTTGGATGGAATAACCTGTTGCAGGTGGAGATATAGGTGGACAATTGGGAAATTCACTCAATGGAAGGGATGTTTTCTCAATGAAACTAACTATATTATCCTAGTTCCTATAAATCCTAGGAAATGGGAAAATACTTGTGAAAGTGACCTCCAAAGTTGACTTGGTTAAATGGGTATAAGGGGAAATGGTTTTATTTCAATCTTACCTTATTTTTGACACTTGTAAATTCACCCTCAAGCCCAAATTATCCCTTGCATGATAGAAGGGAAAGGCCTGAAGGATCAGATCTTGTCATTGAGAGGGGGGGGGGGTGAATCAGTGACTCAATAATTTGTCAATTTTTATTTTGTTAATGCAAACAAAAATTTTAACACAATATTTATCGTGGAACCCAATCAGGAAAACCACAAACAATTTTCTATTAATAGCAAAATTTTGTCTTACATGTTACATAGACGGAAGATGTAATTCCTTTTAAATCATCACCAACTGATCAGGATGCACCCACACCCTTGTTCACCAGCACCAACTGGTATGAGGCTTCGACCCCCTATTTAGTCAGCTACAACTAACAAGGAAGCACCAACTCCCTTGCAAGCACCAACTTGCCCTTGCACCACCCAACCACCCTTATTTTCTGAATCTGGAAAAATTATGTATCATGTCTTCTTTGCATCTCGCTCTACTTTTGTGATTTAATATGTCTTATGATTCGAACTGTAGAGACACATTTCTTCTCACCACTCTATCTCGTTTATATAATCTACAAGTTGGTGTGAGATATAACGCATTGTGTCCTTTCGTCTGGACCATCACACCTCTTCACTTAACTTAACCATAATCTTTGTTATTATTCAAACCTTACCATGAAGGATTTTCATAAATTGATCATAGATATGGATCAATTTCATCTTTTAACTCGATCCCAAATCTCTGCAATTATTGCAGAAACCGAGTTTTGCAGAGGCGCTTCCTTCGAACCATTTTCATATGATCGACAACGCAAAACCACGAGATTATCAACTTTAGCTACATATTATCTTTTTCCTTTATTTATCTTATTCTATATGACCAATGATGGTGACCAGGCGTTAGGCCAAATGAGTGCTTGATCACTTTATCAGAATCAACAGTCACATTTTAATCTCTCAATGACATGGATGATTGTCGGCACTTCGGGACTTCGACTATTCTACTTACGCTATCCTTCCATTGTACTTGATGAAAGTTCGAGAATGCTCCCAAAGTGTTATTTAGATCGAACGACTCATGTCCACTTCGAGACTACGGCCCTTCGGAACTTCGGTCCTTCGAGACTTCAAGACTTTGTCCTTTGCGATTTCGGCCCTTCGCGACTTCGGGACTTTTTCCTTCGCAACTTCGACACTTTGGCCTTCGGGACTTGGGAACTCTGGTCATTTGTTGGTGGTGAAACTCCCGGAGTGACGTAACTTACTAACGTCACTTGTTGACATGTCATGGGTCGAGTGGTTGCCACATGTCACTTAGATTCATGATTTACACTTACCTGAAATGTCAATTTCATCTTGACACTTTTCATTATGTTTTTGTGCCACGTGTCCTTGCAGACATGGTCTGCTGACGTAGATATCCTGATGTGGCACATATTCTTCTCCTCAATCTAACGGTCAGAATAGTATCTGAAATGTATCTCAAATCGACGACTGAGAGTGACTTCGGAATTTTGGCCTTCGGGACTTCGGGTAATTTTATCTCTCTACTTCCTAGTTCTTTTGAAGTGAGATTCCCCGAAGTGTAACCTCCAAAAAAATTGTAACCCGAAATGAATTTTTTTCATTGATCATGATCTTAGATCCACGGCTTGATATATCTACGATGCTACTTTGCCTTGGTTTAAATCCAATGACTCTTCCTCTTTGCTTATCCAATCCTTCCACTTAAAGTGATCCAACGGCTATCGGGAATTCGGGTATTCGAAATCTCAACCTTTTTTCCTTTCTTATACTATCCTTCAACTCAACTTGATCCATCGGTCGAGAAGGATCTCAAAGTAGATCAATGATCAAGGATGATTGTGGGGTCCCAAATAGAATGACATTTAAAGCTATCGTTGAGCTCCGCAATGGAAAACTGCTCGTTGGTAGTGGAACTAATGCCAACCATAGATCTATTTGGTGGGTGATGATCAATGGTCTAGACCAATTGTGGGATTGGAAATAACACATTGCTTAATTCTCCTTTCGCTCTCCATGATCTATCCTTGTCATTGATCTGACGCTTGCGTATCAACGGTCCCAATTTGATCTGATCGTTGACTAGTCATCCAATGATCCTTCTCTTGTAATATGAAGGTATAGACTAATTGTGGGATTGGTAATAACACGCTTTTTAATTCTCCTTTTTCTCTCTGCAATCCATCCCTACTGTTGATCTTGCGCTTGTGTATTTAACGGTCCTAACTTGATCTAATCATGTTTCTACAATGTTCTTTCCCTTCTGAGTATCATCGCGTTATCTATTCTAAGATTTGATCTTCATTTTCCTTTCCCTTTTGAGTATCATCGTGTTATCTCTTCTAATATTTGATATTCATTTTCTAACCCTCCTGAGCTTTAGTCTCTACATAGCGTCCTACTGTTTGACATCAATGACAACACATTAATGACACTATGTCCAACGATCTCCCCCTTTTTCATTGATGGAAACACACCAACTTCATACACAATCTCCCCCTATGATGATGCTTCTCTCCTCTGAAGTTACTCTCCCCCTTTGACATCAATGGTAAATTGGTTTCTTCTCCTATGGTAAATCTTTGTCTTTCTGTATACTTCTAACCAAAATATGAACTCGGGTAACTTCTCCTACAATCATACTTCTTTTCATAATTGAATAAATCCTCTTGACTTTTTGATGCAGACCCCCCCCTTCTCTCCTTGGGGCTGCATGACCTCCCAGTCTAATATATTTCTTCCTTATGAGCTGGATTGACCCTTCGGGCTCCTTATTGAACCCAAAACAATTATACACAAGGCCCCTTTTCTCCTAAGGCGCAAGTCCTGTGATACCCACGACCTCTGTCTGCACGCTTCTGAAATGTCAAGTTTCAGGTGCTAGCTCCTTTTTCATTATCCCCTTCCTTCATATGGCCCTGGGCTGTGAACTTACATATATATGCAATTGTGGGCACGTTCAAGGGTGGTTTTAGGCCAACATGCTTTTTGCCTCGCAATTCACTACAAAGTGCCACATATGCCTTCGACGATACCGTGGTTTCAATTGCGGCCTACTCAAGGAAAATTAAGATCCAAGTATGTTCTAGCCCCACAATTCTTCCCGGCCATTGATCTCTCGCTTTCGGTGACGATATGTGATCAACGACTGCTATCTATCCTCATTTCCTGTCTTTCACGTGCCTTCCTAGACCTCCATGATCTGTCGTCATGTATCTCTCTTCAAAACCAACATATACGATTGATTCCAGATTTCTGGCCTTCGAAAGTTTCAACTCTCAACTCTCACTTCCTTCCAAAGATATTTCTCCGAAATGACAGATCATCTGACACACATCCTTCTAAATCGATGACTCTACTCCCACTTCGAGACTTTACTCTCCTCAACCAGATCAATGGTCCTTCAACTCCCTCCTCAATCAACGATCGAAATATTCTTCGGAACTTCAATGCTTTCTCCCTCTTCTTTCCTCTGAAGTACTCCATACCTAGAGTTCTAGATCTGGTGCCACACGTCCACTTTCAAATCAACGGTTGTCATCCTCTTTGGGACTTCGGCCTTTGGGATTCTCAAATCTCAACTTTCACTTCCCTACGAAGTATGCAGATTTATGTCGTGTGTCCACTTGAATTAGACAGTTGAAACTTACCTAAGCTCTTCATGTTTTGGAAGTTTCAAAATTTTGTGCGCTCGTTCCTCTGGGAGCACCTTCACTCGAAACTGATGGATTTCTACCATGCATCCTTCTAGATGATGTACAATCCCAAATCACTTCGGGACTTCAGGACTTTAGCAATTCCACTCTCCCCTTTTCCTTGGCTCCTCCTTAGAGGTGACCTTCAGTGGTGACCTCATGCAAACACATGATTGCGGCATGCTTAAAGGTGGTTTGAGACCAAGCTAATTTTCATCCCGCAATTCACCTTGATCCTCCACATGTCCTTTCTACAAAGCTGTGGTTTGGATTGCGGCCCACCCTCGAATTTGTAAATCTCGAGCACCTTCTATCCCCGCAATGTGAGGTGATCATCGATCTCACGTTCTTGATGGTGCTTCTAAATGGACGACCGAGATCTACCTCCAATGGTTCATATCTTCCTCTCCTAGATCGACGACTAGGGTCATTTCGAAATTCTGGACTTCAGAATTCTCAAATCTCAAACTTTTCCTTTCTCCCACAATGAAGGATATTATGCGCTGTGATCCAATGACCACTATTTCCCTCTCTCCTGAGCTTCCAATCTCTTCTGAATTAGAATATTTTCTAAGTATTCAAAGGCTTTGACCTTTTCTCCTCCTTCATGTCCATCTATTGGGTATCTTCTGCACTTATGAAAAGTGTTATCCCTTCTGATCTTGATCCTTTGATGAGTTCAATTTCCCATGCACTCCTTGTGTTTCTGGGATTTTGTCAAACTAAGATCCGAAGGATTTATTGAAAAGAAATGCTTCTCTCCCTCTTGGCATTCCTCTTTCTTGATGCACGCCTTGCAGAGCTCCTCTTTACAAAGTGTTCTATAACTCTATATCTCTCTAAACTCAACACAGAGGTATTCCTGTGCACTCCTTGCACTTATACAGATGAAGATCAATGCTATCTCTCTTGAGCTTTCTTGTCTTCTTCTCTCTTGAATTAGTAAAGATTCACTTCGACACTTAGTCGAATTTTAGATCTGTGCACTCCTTGCAGCAGATTCTTACGCAAGGTTCAGATTCTTGCAGATGACTATGCATGACTTGCAGCAGTCACTTTGCACTCCTTGCAAAGGAAAGTTTATGCTATCTCTTATGAGATTATGAGCCAAAACAGACTCTGTTGTCACACTCCTTGCGGACTGTGTGCACACCTTGCACAAGCTCAAACAAAGAGAAACGATTGAAATTTATGCAAACACTTCACAATTTCATATACTCGTAACGAGATTCATTCATTCATGAAAACAAAATAACAGGGAATTGAAAACAATAACAGTTCCATGCATTTGGATCAATTTTCCTCTATTATATTCATTCAAAAGTAATGGCTACAACTATGAAAATGATAACTAAACCACAACAATCTCCTATCTACTTTGCAATAGCCTCCTTTAGGCATACCATGCATCTACATATACAAGAGGTCCTCTAGGGTTCCCTCTGACTACCTCTCCTATCAAAGTAACCACTAACAACTACTCAAGCTCCATTGCATTCAAGATTGAGAGTGAAACTCCTAGATCTCTTGCGATCATTCAGTTTTCGATTGTTTTTCTCTTCTTCAATCATCCATTCAAAATGGATCTGCAGAATAAACGCCATCTTTTAGATTCCGATTAATTTAAAAGGTGTGTTATGGTGTTGAGTTGTCCCTCCATGTGGGCTTTGCTGATGATGCTCCTGCATCATACTCCATTGCTGGGAAAAACATGAGCTCTTTCTCATGGCTCCCTCTTCCATGTTGTTGAGATCCTCCAAGGTCCCATACTTTCTCTTGGAGCTGTTCATCTTCTCCTTTTCCTTGCAACTTCGTTTTCCTTGCTGCTTTTGCAAGTTTTCTTTTGTCCCATACTTCTTTGATGACTGCTTCTTGTGCTTCTTCCAGCGTCAATTTCTTTATATCCTCTATTTCTTTGTCTAGCTGGTCCATTGGCTATTTTTCCCCCTGCAGTATGCTTTATTTCCTTTTCTCTCCATAAATTTCCAACTTGACTTGTTGGATAAGATGCTTTTGCATTTTTAACCTTCTCTCCAAAGCCTCCATATATTCACACAGATCAACAAGATCCATGCTATATGTTTCTTCCTCCTCTTTTGTAGGTTCATATTCTACAGTTATCTCTTGCTCAGCTCATTGGCTGAAATTTTTTAGCAGTTCCACCGAATGCTCTTCTTTCTCCATCTCTTAGGCACATTGAAATGTGTGTTATTTCTCCTCTTCACCAATCTGATCAATCTGAACTTTCATGTTATATTCATCTCCCGTGGCATTAGTTGGTCACTCTGTTGTAGACTCCAGTTCTGCAATCTCACCATTGAGTTGTTTCTCAGCTTCCTCCTCCGACAGATTGACTTCTGTCATCTCCTCTTGTGTTGGTTCAACTCCAAATTCCTCCAGTTTCTCCCTAGGATGGTATGTTCCTCCACCTATTCCCAATTTGACATGTTGGAGATGCCTACTCTGCATATTTACCCTCCTCTCCAGGGATTCCATTTCCTCATAAAACTCAGCAAAATCTATGTTGTCTTCTTTCTCTTCTACTACAGGCTCCAGTGTTACACTCATCTCCTGTTCATCCCCCTGGATGAAAATTTTGAGCAATTATGTTCAATGCTCTTCTCCTTAAATCTGCATGACTATATCTTGGAATCCAACTTTTGGTTTTGGATTTTCCAACCAATCCTCCAACATCTTCATATATTGCTCCCATTGAGTGAGAAGTTCATCTGAATTCTCCTCTTTTTTTGTTGGGGAAAACATCCGTGTCTACTCCTTCTCCTCCTCTTTGACAGTATTTGTTGGTTATTTTTCCTCTATTGCACTTGCATCACAGACACAGTTAGCTTTAAAATCACTTGTCTCCATGGTCTCTTTCTTGAATTCTTGTTGCACTATCTCCTCATGTGCAACACTTGTATTATCCTCTGCTGGACTATTTGGTAGGAATATTTGAATTCCCCCAATGATCAGAACACACCTCTAATATTCTTCCATCAACACTCTTTGTTGATATGAACTCTCAACTGAGTTCATCTCTTCTACCTTTCCTACCTGACAACTTGGGATTTTCTCACTGCCCACCTGTCAGTCTATGAGATCAATCGATCGCATCTCATTGCCCACCTAACAATTAGAACTTTCATCACTGCTCCTCTGGCAGTATATGAGACATTCCATTGATCTCTTTCTATTTCCCACCTCGCAACTTGAAAGTCCATTTCTGCCCTCCTAGCAATTTATGAGATCTCCTGCTAACCTCATATCATTACCCACCTGGCAATATGAATTTCCACTATTGTCCTCCTGACAGTCTATGAGATCCTTGTTGGCAGCCAATTCAAATTTTTTTATTGTCCTATAAGCTGCCTACACCTATGTCTTGCGAACTTCAAGTTTTCGTCACATTTTTCAAATAGATGATATTTTCATTTCTTGCGACATTTGCACATTTGTCTTCATAAAGTTTTCACGACTGTAAGCGTGAAAAAATTCCCCTTTCGAGGTCACATTTCGATCACTATCTGAGTTGTCGTGACCTTTTTAGTGATATGACTACTGCGCTTACATTATGTTTATTGTTATGTGGCTAGAAGGATTGTCGTTATGCTCATTAGACATTCTTATATTGATTGCATAACTTGATTTTATTGAGTTTTTAAAGCATTGAGCCTTTGGATTTGCACTTTATATGACTTGCCTGATCCTTGATTCTATGAAATGCATAAGGTTTATGATTAATTTTTCTTTATATATATGATATAAT
>ML779843.1:1005468-1018643 GCA_009831015.1 Picea engelmannii | reverse complement strand
TGTTTGTTCCTTATTTGTTTATTATATTTGTTAGTATTTTAGTTAGATATATGTAGAGTTAGTATATTAGATTGTTTAATTTCAGTAAGTTTTATTTCTTGTTTATAAAATTATAAAATCAAAAAAAAAATACCTTCCTCTGTCTTAGGGCAGAAAGCTAATGAGTTTTGCAGGTTTTATTTAAATCTGTATTTTGTGAATATTGTACATTTTGTAAATAAGTTATATTTCAAGTAGTAGTTAGTATAGTATTAGTTAGTAGTTTGTATATATAGATAGTAGATTAGTTAGTTTGTTTAATAGTTAGTTTTAATTAGATTAGTTAGATTAGTTCGTTTTATTTATTGTTAGTTTAGTTTGTTTTAGTTAGATTAGTTAGTTTAGATTAGTTTTCTCTTTGGTTTTCCTAGGACCTTAGATCGGCTAACGGAGCCGCTAAACCCGTCAAGGTGGTTCATTCCAAATGGCTTGGGTTATTAGACAACCCCGGACCGGTTCCACTCTCTCAGTTGACGGACAGTCATTTTCGCCCGTCAACAATCCTCCAATGATATCATTTCATTTCCCACCTGGCAATATGAAAATCCATCTCTTCTCTCCTGGTAGTTTATGAGATCCTCAACTTTTCTCTTCTCCTCCTCAACACTAAGATTTCTCCCAGTCTCTGGTTCATAGATGTGAATCAATTCCTCCTCTGTGTCACTGAGGGTTTCAACATGCCTCCGCCACTTCCTTAACTCTTGTTATTTATTTCTGGCCAACAACTTTTGAACATGCCATTTTACCTTCATGTTCAGAGGCCATTTGTACCTCCAGTGTACCTTTGTATCCTATTCAATCTTCAATGTTAGTTGTTCCATTCTTTCTCTTATATCAATGAGATCCTTGTCAATTTATGCTTTAATCTTATGTTGGTGGTATCCTCTTCGACCACGCTCATGGCCTTCAGTAGCCATCTTTTTTGTCTTTAGCCCTCCTAGCTATCTACCATTTGTTGCACATTTTGCAACAATATTTACAGAGCATCGATACTCTATTCCTTTTCCTTTACCCACTGTTCTACAGGAAAACTCCAGCTTCTAACACCATTTAATGTCATAAGTTTATTTCTATTCACCTTTTCCTACAATCCGCAGACACAATTTAGTTCTTGATTCTACTTGTTGTAGTCAGATTGTCTTTTCTATCCCCTTCATCTGAAATATACGGACAAATCAACACTGATACCTCTTGATGATATCATACTATCTCCTTCATCTCTTTTCCTCTTTTTTCTGATGTCTACAAGCAAACATTCAACTCTTATACTACTTGATGTAGACCCCCCCCTGATCTCCTGGGGGCTTCACGACCTCTCGGTTTAAGATATTTATTCCTTCTGAGTTGGATCGACCCTTCAGGCTCCTTATTAAACCCAAAAAAATTATACACAGGCCCCCTTTTCTCCTAAGGCACAGGTCCTGTGATACCTGCGACCTCTGTCTGCATGCTTTTGAAACATCAAGTTTCAATATCTATCTCCTTTTCCATTAGCCCCTTCCTTCATATGGCCCTGGGCTGTGACCTTACGGAAATATGTGATTGCGGGCGCATCCGAGAGTGGTTTTAGGCCAACCCTTTTTTCATCCTACAATTCACTACAAAGCGCCATGTATGCCTTCGACGATACCATGGTTTCAATTGCATCTCGCTCAAGGAAAATTAAGATCCAAGTATGTTCTAGCCCCACAATTCTTCCTGACCATCGATCTCTCTCTTTTGGCAATGATTTGTGATCAATGGCTTCTATATATCCTCCTTTCATGTATTTCATGCACCTTCCCAGACCTCCATGATCTATCGGCACGTATCTCTCTTCTAAACAAACGACTATGATTGATTCTGGCTTTCCAGACTTGGGGAGTTTCAACTCTCAAGTCTCTCTTCCTTTCAGAGAGATTTCTATGAAATGGTAGATCATCTGCCATGCATCCTTCTAAATCGATGGATCTGCTCCCGCTTCAGGACTTTAGTCTCCTCAACCACATCAACGATCCTTCAGCTCCCTCCTCAATCAACAATCTAAATCTTCTTCAGGACTTTGGTGCTTTCTCCCTCTACTTTCCTCTAGAGTTATAGATCTAGTGCCATGTGTCCACTTTCAAATCAACGGCTGTCGTCTACTTCGGGACTTCAACCTTCGGGATTCTCAAATCTCAACTTTCACTTCCCTTCGAAGTATGCAGATTTATGTCGTGTGTCCACTTGAATCGGACAAAACTTACTTTAGCTCTTCATGTTTCGGAAGTTTCAAACTTTTGTGCGCTCATTCCTCTCGGAGCGCCTTCACCCAAAACTGATGGATTTTCGCCACGCGTCCTTCCAGATGATGGACAGTCCCAAATCACTTCGAGACTTTAGAAATTCCACTCTCCCCTTTTCCTTGGATCCTCCTTAGAGGTGACCTTGGGTGGTGACCTCACACAAACACGCGATTGTGGAATGCTCAAAGGTGGTTTGAGACCAAACTACTTTTCATCCCGCAATTCACCTTGAGCCTCCACACGTCCTTTCTCCAAAACCATGGTTTGGATTGTGGCCCGCCCTCGACTTCGTAAATCTTGAGCACCTTCTATCCCCACAATGAAAGATGATGGTTGATCTCATGACATTGATGGTGCTTCTAAATAGACGACCGAGATATACCTCCAATAGTTCATATATCCCTCTCCCAGATCGATGCCTGGGGTCGTTTCGAAATTTCAGACTTCGGAATTCTCAAATATCAAACTTTTCCTTTCTTCCGCAATGAAGGATCTTCTATGTTATGATCCAACAACCACTGTTTCCCTCTCTCCTGAGCTTCTTATCTCTTCTCACTTAGAATATTTTCTAAGTATTCAAAGGCTTCGACCTTTTCTCCTCCTTCGAGTCCGTCTATTGGGTCTCTTCTACACTTATGAAAAGTGCTATCCCTTCTAAGCTTGATCCTTAGAGGGGTTCAATTTCCCACACACTCCTTTCATTTCTAGAATTTCTTCACACTCAGATCCAAAGGATTTCTTGAAAATAAATTCTTCTCTCCCTCATGGCGTTCCTCTTGCTCGATGCACACCTTGCAGATCTCCTCTTTACACAGTGTTCTATAACTTTGTCTCTCTATGAACTCAACATAGAGTTGTTCCTATGCACTCCTTTCACTTATGCTAATGAAGATCAACGCTATCTCTCTTGATATTTCTTGTCTTCTTCTCTCTTGACTTAGTAAAGCGTCACTTCGACACTCAATTGAATTTCGGATCTGTGCACTCCTTGTAGCATATTCTTACATAAGGTTTGGATTCTTGTGGACGACTGTGCATGACTTGCAACAGTCACTTTGCACTCCTTGCAAAGGAAACTTTACGCTATCTCTTCTGAGCTTATGAGCCAAAACAGACTCTGTCATCGCACTCCTTGCAGACTGTGTGCACACCTTGCACAAGCTCAAACGAACAGAAATAATTGAAATTTATGAAAACACTTCACAATTTCATATACTCGTAACGAGATTCATTCATTCATGAAAACACAATAACAGGGAATTGCAAAAAATAATAGTTCCACGCATTTGGATCAATTTTCCTTTGTTATATTCATTCAAAAGTAAATGGATACAACTATGAAAATGATAACTAAATCACAACAATCTCTTATCTAATTTGCAGTAGCCTCCTTTAGGCATACCATGCATCTACATATACAAGAGGTCCTCTAGGGTTCCCTCTGACTACCTCTCCTATCAAAGTAACTGCTAACAACTACTCAAGCTCCGTTACATTCAATAATAAGAGTGAAACTCCCAGATTTCTTGTGATCATTCAGTTTTTGAGCTTTTCTCTCTTCTTCAATCATACGTTCAAAACGGATTTGCAGAATAAACGCCAGCTTTTAGATTCTGATTAATTTAAAAGGCACATTATGGCGCTGAGTTGTCCCTCCACATGGGCTTTGCTGATGATTCTCCTGCATCACTTTGATTGTTTTCTCCCCCTGAATTGGTGCCAATTGATGCATTATTTTCTTTAAAGATTAGATTGGAAGTGGGATTACTCCCAATCTTTTCCTGAGATATTCAAATACATTTATGCTTAAGGGTTTAGTGAGAATATTTTCCACCTGTTCTTGTTTTGGGTCATATTCCAATTTAACGTTCTTATTTTCGGCATGATCTCTTAAATAGTGGTATTTTATGGGAATGTGTTTTGATTTGGAGTGTTGGAAAGGGTTCTTGGAGAGACTTATAACACTTGTATTATCATAGTAGATAGTAGTAGGTTCTTCAAACACTATTTTGATGTCTTGTAAGGTTTGTTTCATCCATTCTACTTGTGTGCAACATTGTGTTTCTACAATATAATCAGCTTCAGTGCTAGACAGAGAAATTGAGGATTGTTTCTTGCTTATCCAGACTACCAATGATTCTCCCAAAAAGAATGCTCCTCCACTTGTACTTTTTTCTGTCATCTACACAACCTTCCCAATCTGCATCTGAATAGGCTTTTAAAGTGGATGAATCCTTGCTAGGGTACAACAAACCAAGATCTATGGATGTTCCTTTCAAATACCTAAAGATTCTTTTCACATCTTGAACATGGATCTCTTTTGATGCTGCTTGGAATCTAGCCACCATCCCAACAACTTGCTTGACATCAGGTCTGGAAGCTATTACATAGAGTAAACTCCCAATTATTGATCTATAGTGTTTTCGATCTATAGCTTTGGACTCATATTCCTTGCTTAGTTTGCATCCAACTTTCATAGGTGTACTAATAGGTTTGCAATCCTCTAACTGAAATTTCTTAAGAATATCTTTAACATACTTTGAATGATGGATAAAGAATCCTCTATTGGACTGTATTATTTGTAATCCAAGAAAGAATTTCAGTTCACCAAGCAAGGACATTTCAAATTATTGTTACATCCTCCTAGCAAAGTCCTTACTCATTTTTTCATCATAGCTACCAAATATAATATCATCAACATATACTTCCATAATAACCATGTTATTACCAACAATTTCACATTAAATATTGATGTCTATTGATCCTCTTTTGAGGCCTTGTTTTTGCAAATAAGAATCTAGCCTTGCATACCATGCTCTGGGTGCTTGTTTTATCCCATAGAGTTCTTTATTTAGTTTATAGACATATTTTCCTTTGTTAGTTAATTGGAATCGTTCAGGTTGCTCAAAATAGACTTCCTCTTCTAAGTTTCCATTGAGAAAAGCTGACTTGACATCCATTTGGTATACTTTAAATTTTTTGTAGCTGGAGAAAGCTAAGAACATACTAATTGCCTCTAATCTAACCACATGAACAAATTTTTCTTCTTAGTCTACTCCTTCCACTTGAGCATACCCTTTACATACCAATCTGGCTTTGTTCCTGATTACTTTCCCATTCTCATTCATTTTTTTTATACACCCATTTAGTTCCAATGATGTTTTTATTTTTTGGTCTTGGAACTAGTTCCCAAGTTTGTTTTTTTCCAGGTCCAATTCTTCATTCATATAAATTACCCAATTCTCATATTTACATGCCTCTTTGATTGAGTTGGGATCAATATGTGACAAGAGTGTTATCTCTGTCTGATACAAAAGTTGTCTTCTTGTGTGCACTCCATCACTTTTATTTCCAATAATTAGTTCTTCGGGATGATTCTTTTGAGTCATTCTTGAGGGTGTCTTTGTGTCTCTTCTTGGGGATTCTTATCTTAACTCTTCTTCTTGATTATCTTCCTCATCTTCACTGGTATCCATATCATCCTCTTCCCTTTCTTCTTTATTATCTTCTACTTCTTCTTCTTCTTGTGTGCCAACTGACTCATTATCATCTTAATCTTCACTGTCAAGTAAAGTCTCTTGATGTTTGATCCTTATCATTTTTAAATCACCCACCTTGAAATATGCAGTCTCAGCAATCTTATCTAATCTAAGATTGTAGCATTTGCATCCTTTCTTGGTAGATTCATATCCAATAAATATACCTTCATCATATCTAGCATCAAATTTCTAAGATTCTCATCAATCCTTTTGATGTAGCACTTACTTCCAAATACCTTGAAGTATTTTATCAAAGGAGTTCTTCCAAACCATAGTTCATAAGGAGTCTTATCACTATTAATCCTAAGCTGAACTATGTTCAGTATCTATATTGTTGTGATTACAGCTTCCCTCCAATATCCATCAAATAATCTTGCTTCATTGAGCATAGTCCTTGCAACCTCCTGGACTGTTCTATTCCTTCTCTCAACAATCCCATTTTGTTGAGGTGTTCTGGCAGGAGAGAATTATCATTTTATTCCATAGGTTTCACAGAAGATATCAAACTATTTTGAGGTGAACTCACCACCATTGTCTAATATAAGACATTTGAATTTGTTAAGTGCTTCTGATTTTTCCTTGAGAAAACATACCCAACCCATTCTAGTAAAATCATAAATAAACAACATAAAGTAGGAATCTCCTTACAAACTATTGGTCCTTGTAGGTCCACAGAGGTCGGTGTGAACAATCTCTAAAGGATTTGAGGCTGAGTATTCTTTTGTTTTGAACCTTATTCTAGTTTTCTTCCCTAGTTGACAGTGTCTACACATAGGATTTGAGGGATTTATGATCTTTGGAAAGTTTCTTATGCCCCAAGATTGTTGGATTTCACTAAATTGTCAAAGTTAATGTTCCCCAACCTTCTATGCCATAGCCAACTTTCATATACTAAATTTATATGACACTCCTCATTCAATTTTGTATTTAGTATATATACATTCTCGAGAGTTCTAGGAGTAATACCAACCAGTTTTCCTGAGTCCTCTCTTCTAATCTCACATTTATAGGAATCAAAGATGCAAATGTGCCCCTGATCACAAGTTTCGCTTACACTTAATAGGCTAGGTTTCAGTTTTTCAAAAAGCAGCACATCCTTGGCTTTGTCTTTTCCCAAACTCACAGTGCCTTTCCCAAGTATGTTACCTGAATCTTTGTCACCAAATGTGACTTTACCCTTTTGTTTCTTTAATTTTAAAAACTTGTCCTTGTTTCCTGTCATATGTTTTGAGCACCCACTTTCAACATACCAGATATCTTCTTTATCTTGAGCTTTCAAGGCAATGAGACATTCCTCTTTTGATGTTTTTTCTTTCCAAAGCTTCTTTTACTTTCTAATGAACTTTGGTTTTTCTGAGACTTCCATTAATCTGCAACTACTGGCCTTATGTCCATAGTTATGACATCTGAAGAATTATAGATCCCCTTCTTGTAGAGGTGAAAATGAGTTATAGTTTCTGCTTTTAACTTGATTTACTATTTTCTTATCTTTAAGGTTATAGTTCTTAACCCTCAATTTTTTCCTTCTATATTCTCTACAATTCATATCTTTGTGTCCAAAATTAGAGCATGCAAAGCAGTAACCAAAGAAAATGTGAGGATACCTGTTTTGATAAACCTTCTTTGGTGTTGTCTTATATTTCTTCTTGATGGGTGAAAGTAGTCCTCTGGAGTTCTGATCATTACTTGTCTTCTCTTCATCTTTCTTCTTGAATGTACTCAGGAGAGCAGCTGCATAAGATTTTGAGTTAACTTGGTTTTATTCTTGAGAATAATTTATTACATTTTTATTACTTGAATCTCTTTGTGTGGTAATAATCTTATCTAATACTTTAGAGTTATTTTCATATCTTGTTTGAACGAGTTTTGCATCAAGTTATTTTCTCAAATGAACTATTTCTGCCTCCATCTTTTCAAAGGTTATTTGTTTCTCTTTAAGAGACTTTTCCATACTTTCTTCCACCCTATTTGCTTCTAGGATTTGGTTTTTCAGATTGCTCATGAGTTTCTCCATCTCGTTTTCTTTTTGTTCATGTTTTTCCTTTTGTTCAACTACAAGACTTTTCAGCTGTCTATATTTGGTTTTGTATTTTCTTAATTCATCCAAGGCACTGAGAAGTTCTTCCTCTATATTAACCTCTACTTCATTTTCTGACTCTTCCTCATGCTCAATTTCTTCTATCTTATTAGGTTCTTCAATACCTAGAAAAGAGACTTCATCATCATCATTGTCACTGGATTCTAATGAACTGTTGTTTTCTTCTTTTGAGTAAAAATTATTTTTCCCTTTGTAAAACCCTTTTTTGTAGTTTGGTTTTTCCTTCTTCTTGTATTGTTTATTTTTGTCTTGTTCATCTTCAGGTTCCTCCTTGGGATAGGTACACTTGGCTGCAAAATGGCCAACCTTGCCACAATTAAAACATTTGAAAGGAAACTTTCCTTTGTACTTCACTGATCCTTTATGAAGTTTTTTAATAAAATTGGCTTCTTCTACATCAGATTCTTCATGATGGTTGGGTTGAGATTTTTTCTTCTGATTTTTTTTTCTTGAGCACCTTGAATGTTGCCTGTCCTTTTGGAAGGTTCTCATGTCCTAATATTAACTCATAGGCTTTGAGGATTCCATACAATTCATCCATGGTGAGTTTATCCAGATTTTCTCAATCTTCAAGAGTGGACACTTTAGGATTGTATAGAATAGGTAGTGTTCTTAGTATTTTTTCAACTAGCTCATTGTCTGACACTTCTACTCCCAAACCTATGATTGCATTAACAATATTATCAACTCTTTCGAAGTACTCTGAGATATTTTCTTCATCCTTCATTTTTAGACCTTCATATTGTACTTTGAGAGTCTGGAGTTTGGCCTTCTTTACCTTGGAATCTCCTGCATACATAGTTTCCAATTTATCCCAGAGTTGTTTTTCATTATTACAGTTTAGTACTTGAGCAAGGATTTTATTACTCAAACCAGTTTGTAGTGTGTTCAAAGCCTTTGCATGTTCCCAAAAAATTTTCTTGTTGTTTGCTTCTATGGAAGTGGATTTTGGAACATCATATCCCTTTTCAACTAATGTCCATACTTCCAGTCCAATGGACATCAGATAGCTTTTCATTCTAACACTCCAGAAGACATAGTATTCACCATCAAATAGGGGGGGTTTTGATGACATCTTCAACTGTTGATCCATTCTGATGTATATTTCTCTTCAAGTGATTTAAACCTTTTATGAAGAGACCCACTCTGACACCAATTGAAGGATCATATCTTGTCACTGGGAGGGGAGGGTGAATCAGTGACTCAATAATTTTTCAATTTTTCTTTTTTTAATGCAAAAAAAAAAATTAACACAATCATTATTGTGGAACCCAATCGAGAAAACCACAAATACTTTTCTATTAACTACAAAAATTTGTTTTACATGTTACATAGACAGAAGATGTACTTCCTTTTAGATCAACACCAACTGATCAGGATGCACCCACACCCTTGTTCACCAGCACCAACTGGTAGGAGGCTTCGACCCCCTGTTTAGTTAGCTGCAACTAACAAGGAAGCACCAACTCCCTTGCAGGCACCAACCTGCCCTTGCACCACCCAACCACCCTTGTTTTCTGAATCTGGAAAACTTATGTATTATGTCTTCACTGCATCTCGCTCTACTTCTGTGATTTAATATATGTTCTTATTCGCACTGTAGAGACACATTTCTTCTCACCACTCTATCTCATTTATATAATCTACAAGTTGTTGTGAGATATAACGCATTGTGTCATTTCATCTGGACCATCGTACCTCTTCATTTAACTTAACCATAATCTTTTTTATTATTCAAACCTTACCATGAAGGATTTTCATAAATCGATCATAGATATGGATCAATTTCATCTTTTAACTCAATCCCAAATAATTGCAATTATTGCAGAAACCGAGTTCTATAGAGGCACTTCCTTCGAACCATTTTCATATGACCGACAACACAAAACCATGGGCTTATCAAATTTAGCTACATATTATCTTTTTCCTTTATTTCTCTTATTTGATATGACCAACGATGGTGACCATGTGTTAGGCCAAACGAGTGCTTGATCACTTTATCAGAATCAACGATCACATTTTAATCTCTCGATCAGATGGACGACTGTCGACACTTCGGCACTTCAGCTATTCTACTTACGCTATCCTTCCACTGTACTTGATCAATGTTGGAGAACGCTCTCGAAGAGTTCTTTAGATCGGATGACTCATGTCCACTTCGGGACTTCGGCCCTTCGAGACTTCAGCCTTCTAGACTTTAGGACTTTGTCCTTCGTGATTTCATCCCTTCGGGACTTTGGCCTTTGAGACTTCTAGACTTTGTCCTTAGCGACTTCGGCACTTTGGCCTTCGGGACTTCGAGACTTTGGTCATTTTTTGGTGGTGAAACTCTTGGATTGATGTAACTTACTGACGTCATTTTTTGACATGGAACGGGTCGAGTGGCTACCACGTGTCACTCAGATTCATGATTTACATGTATCTGAAATGTCGATTTCATCTTTACACTTGTCATTATCTGACTTTGCCATGTGTCCTTCCAGATGTGGTCTACTGATGTAGATCTCCTCATGTGGCACATACTCTTCTCCTCAATCTAACGGTCAGAATAGTATCTGAAATGTATCTCAGATCGACGTCTGAGAGTGAATTCAGAATTTCATCCTTCGGGACTTTGGGCAATTTGATCTCTCCACTTCCCAGTTCTTCCGAAGTGATATTCCCCAAAGTGTAACCTCCACACAACTTGTAACCTGAAATGAATTTTGTTCGTTGATCATGATCTTAGATCCATGACTCGATCTATCTATGTTGCTACTTTGCCTTGGTTTAAATCCAATATTGGATCTTCCTCTTTGCTTATCCAATCCTTCCACTTAAAGTGATCCAATGGCTATCGGGAATTCGGGTATTCAAAATCTCAACCTTTTTTCCTTTCTTATCATATCCTTCCACGCAACTTGATCCATCGGTCGAGAAGGATCTTGAAGCAGATCAATGATCAATAATGATTGCAGGGTATCGACTAGAATGACATTTAAAACTATCGTCGAGCTCTGCAATGGAAAACGGCTCATTGCTAGTGGAACTGATGCCAACCATAGATCTATTTGGAGGGTGATGATCAATGGTCTAGACTAATTGCAGGATTGGAAATAACACATTGTTTAATTCTCCTTTCACTCTACGCAATATATCCATGTCATTGATCTGATGCTTGTGTATCAACGGTCCCAATTTGATCTGATCGTTGACTATTCCTCCAACGATCCTTCTCTTGTAATCTGATGGTCTAGACTGATTGCGGAATTGGGAATAACACACTTTTTAATTCTCCTTTTTCTCTCTGCAATCCATCCCTGTCGTTGATCTGATGCTTGCATATTTAACGGTCCTAACTTGATCTGATCATGTTTCTACAATGTGCTTTCCCTTCTGAGTATCATCGTGTTATCTATTCTAAGCTTTGATCTTCATCCACCTTTCCCTTCTGAGTATCATCATATTATCTCTTCTGAGATTTGATCTTAATTTGCTAACCCTCCTAAGCTTTAGTCTTTGCATACCATCCTACTGTTTGACATCAATGACAACACATTAATGACATTATGTCCAACAATGCCAAGAGACAAATCTTGGGAAGATGTTACATTAAGAGGAATTATAAAAGAAGCGGCTTGCTCATTGTTGGGGGCAGTTGGTTCATGAGGAAATGTAGGACACCACAACTATTTTCTTAGGGCCCAAATTTCAGGACACCACAACTACGTGATTGTGATCACCAACTAAAGGTAGTTGTCAAATCCTTGTGGAGAAGGATCCAACTGTTGTTGTGGTTGTTATCACCATTTGAATATGGAAGTAAGCTCCTTGTGAGAAGGGGGGTTCCACTATTGTTGTGATTGTGACCACTAGTATAAGGTGGTAGTAGGATCCCTGCATGCCAAAAAATCATGAGATTTGGAGGTGTTTCAATTCCAAGAACCTCTCCACCATACCTCAGTTGAATCGGTGTAAGCCTGAATAAAATGTTCTTGAGTACCTTTGGTTTTTTATTCTTGATATTTGTTATGAATTTGGATTTCATTACCTCATTGAGCTTCATCATTACCTATTTATTTAAGATTGGTTTGTGAGATCTTGTTGAAGACTAGTTTTTGGGGATATTTTTATATTATTCTTTGTGGGAGCTACTGTGAAACTGGCTTAACCTTGGACTTCCACAATTTGTAGGTTTAGGTATGTTGTATTTGAGTATTAAATTATGCATTGTTGGTAAATTGGTTAATGGTATAGTTTCTAGTTCTTTATGGGTCTTTGTCATGCCCCTTATATAGCGTACTTACTAGCTTATGTGCATGTACTTGATTATTCTAGATATGGATTATTTTGATGTATATGGTTTTAAAGAAAACCAAATTAGTGTTAAAACACTAATGGGTTATTATAATATACTAGCAGACTCTTTAGCTACTGCTTCCCCTAGGTTATCCCCATTAGAAGACTTTAAGAAAAGTAGATTTTCTATTGAACTACTTTATCAACAATTACTCCCATATAATATCACTAATTGGAGAGTTTTCAAAGGTGATGAGTAAATCATAGAATTTCTTACCATTTAGGATAATTTCAAGGTTGCAGTGATATATGATGATGAGCATGATAAAGAATTAGAAAGTAATAATGAAGTAATGCATGAATTAATAATTAATACTATTCCAAAATGTGTGGTTACCTTAAAGAAGTTGTTTGAATTACAAGATAAGTTTAAGAGATCATCCAATGTCAAAAATTATAGTTCAACTTTAGGACAAGATATTATCAGTCTTGGAATGAATGAAAATCCTAATAATGTAAACAACCAATATGCATGCTAACAACCACCCTCCCAAACACATGTGAGCAAACATCATCAACTCGATTCATTGGATTTATTTACAATGTGAAGGTTTTCCAAATCAATTTGGACAATAATGAAAATTGAATGATGGTAACAACCAATCAAAATTCTCAAGCATGTTCACAGTGTTCCCTCTATCTCGGTCTCCTCCTCCCTCTGTGATGTCCGTCTCCTCCAATGTCATTCCCTATATCTCCTTCTCCTGAATTACCCCATGCATATCTCAGGGTTTGGGAATATACTCGCGATGTGCTCTCCTCGGCTCTCCTCGCGGTGTGCTCTCCTCAGCTCTCCTCGCGGTGTGCTCTCCTAGGCTCTCCTTGGCTCTCCTTAGCTATCCTCTTCTACTCTTCTTGGATCTCCTCATCTGATCTCCTTGTGTGGTCTCCTCGGGG
>ML779843.1:943709-956369 GCA_009831015.1 Picea engelmannii | reverse complement strand
GGGTTTCCACATAAAACACCGGTGTACTGTGCATGTGTGTGATTGTTTATTTATTACTGCTCATTATTGGATAATAATTCTACATTGATATAACATTTGAAGAAAAAGGATTATAATTACGTTATTACTGATTCACCCCCCCTTCTCAGTAATCCAACATTTATATCCTTTCTCTTTTGTTTGTTGTCTGTAAACAATCTCAATATCATCTCTGATACCACCTGGTGCAACCCCCCTACTCCCCCATAGGGCTACATGACCTCCCAGTTAAGGATGTCTAATTATTGAGTCAAATGAATCTCTAAAATCTTGATGGTCTCGTTATGTATCTAAACACAATCCCTTTCAATTTTCTAGCGCAGGTCTTATTACACCCACGACCTTCCCCTTCGCAATTGTGAAATCTCATAGTTTAGGTGATGGCTCCTTTTTTGATAAGCCCCTGCTTGATGTGACCTCGGGTGATGAACTCTTGTAAACACGTGATTGCAGGCATGCCCAAGAGTGGTTTGGAACCAAACTTATTTTCTCCCCTCAATTCCCCAAGATCCACCACGTGTCCTTTTGCCAATACCGTGGTCTCGATTGCGGCCCGCCCTCAACTTTTTAAAGCTCGAGCACCTTTCGTCCCCACAATGTGAGGTGACTGTCAATATCACGATCTTGACAGTGCTTCGAAATTGATGGCTCAGATCTGTCCCTTTTCAAATCAATGGTCGTGATTTGTTTCGTGATTCTCCCAAAATGACAGATCTTCTGCCACATTCCCTCTTCAATCAACGACTCTGATCGTTTCGAGACTCCAGACTTCGGAAATCTCAAATATCAACTCCTTTCTCAATTTCTTTTATCTGGAGCTGACAATCTACTGACACGTGTCTCCTGTTGATCTGACGACTACAATCCCTTTGGTTCTTCGGGCTTCATATTTTTCAGTTCTCAACTTTCACTTTCCCTTGAAGTGTGTGGATTTTTTTCATGTGTCCCCTTGAATCAAATGGTTGATATTTACTTCGGGCCTTTACCCAGAGTCCACGGATTCATGTCACCTATCCTCTAGATCTGACGATTGAGACTCACTTCAGTTTCAACTCTCCGACTATCTGGGCTTCAGGAGTTTCAATTTTCAACTAAAACCCTCAAAGTGATTTCCCCAGAGCTCACAATCTGTCACCATGTGTCCCTCTAGATCCGACGGTCCAAGTATTCTCCAGCTTTCTGAGCTTCGGGAGTTTCAAATCTCAACTGAAACTCTCAAAGTGATTTCTCTGGAGTTACCGATCTGCTAACACGTGTCTCCTGACGATCAATGGTCATGATCTACTTCGGATATTTCACCTCCTCCTAGTCCACAAAATTCTAGAGTTGTGGATATTGCACCACCTATCCTCCTTGATGATGGATGGTCGCAAATTACTTTGGGACTTTGGAATTTTGGCAAGTTCACTCTCCTGCGTGTGCAAAGTGCTAAGGCTCGTGCACCTTACTTTTATCAGATGGTTTTTGGTCCTCTGCACTGTGATCCAACGCTTGTTTTCACTCCTCCTCCTGAGCTTCTGACTTCTTCTGACTTAGGAGATTTTCTAAGTGTTCAAAGGCCTCGACCTTTGCTCCTCCTACAAGTTCATCTCTTGGACTTCATCTATACTTTTGAAAAGAGTTATCTCTCCTGAGCTTGATCTCTTTGAATATTTTGATTTCCCATGCACTCCTTGTGCTCTTGGGATTTTGATAAATCATTTCGAAGGATTTCTTGAAAATAAATTCTTGTCGCACTCCTTGTGTTCCTTTGCTCTGGTTCTTTGACGCTTGTTCGCTCCTTGACGTTGCGCAGTCCTTGCACCTAGTCTAAGTTCCCTTTGTTCTCTCTGAACTCCTCTGAGTCAACCCAAGACTTTGTCGACACACTCCTTACGTACAAGATGCACACCTTTCATACGAGTTTCAGAAGAGAAACAATTGAAACTTATCCAGTTTCGTCACGAACTCATACGATTAACTCTTAACAATCATACATGAACAAAATGAACTAAAACACACACACAAAATGTAACATTCATTCAATCACATATCAAAATGAGCATAGTTCGAAGGATTTGGACAATTTTTTCTGTTCTATTCATTCATCAAACAAATTACATCATATTGCAATTATTCATTGTGTCTTTCTTCTACTCAATTTTGTCTCTATTGATCTCTCTATCCCTCTATCTATTACAATACAACAACAAACTATCTAAGGGATGGCTCCATGAGCTCTCTCCGTCCTAACTGCAACCTATCCTATCAGGTCTTATCAGTTACCTACCTTCTCCTATTACAATAACTATCAGTTATTACAAGATAAGAGCCAACACTCTATATCTGCAACTCCTTACAGTCGTATAAGACTTTTACAAATAAGATATATTAAAAAAAACCTTGTTTCCAAAATATCTCAACAACTCGATTTAATTCTGAGTTAAATGTTGATTTGAAATTCTTCCATGATGAGATTTCATATCTTTGCCTCCACACTTGCGTCTTTGACTTTGAAGATGATGCTCCTGCATCAGAAATGGTGTCGAAAGCATTAACGATATCATCATTTTCATCAATGTCATTTTCGAGCATATTTTCATCTACATCATTATCATCAAGAACTGCATTGTCTCCTACACCTGGATCATGATCTTCTTCGTCTTCTTCATCTGTCGACCCTGCATGATATTTCAAATCTGTCTCATCTGGTGAATCATCTTCTTCTTCAATATCATATTCTTCCTGTACATGAGTATACTCAACTTCCCTTCCTCTTGTATCATATCTAACAACAAATGACCAATCCCTCTCACCTAGAACATTTGAGTAAAATACATGTTCACATTGGTTTGGAAAAACATAGTGATCATGTCCTCTTTCAAAAACTATTGTTTTAATCATAAAAAATTCATTGGCATGTTGAATAACGGTTCTTTCCTCATCGTGTTCATGCATTCGTAACCTATACCATTTGACGTCAAACATAACTAATTTGAAGGAATTAAAGTCACACTCAAATATATCATTCAAATACCCATAGTATCTATTTTCATATTCTCAAGGATGTCTTTCACTCCTAGAGGAAACATTAGTGACCTGGAATACTGCATTTATCCCACTATCATAATTTTTCTCGGTTTCATCCAACTGTTTGATGCGAAATTTATGGCCATTGCACCACATAGCCTTGTGGTGTTTCAACTGCAATATGCCATATATGTAAAAGATGCATTGTCAATTAATAAATGAACATATTTATATAACTTGGAAAGTATATGAGAAATATATAATTACACATGTAGTCACATTAATATAATATAAAATAAATGAATAAAATGGGTGAATTTGCTTGCATGTCCATCTTTCAAACCATATGCTAAATCAATTTTCTTTTGCGTAACATTGCCATCTCTATTACAACGAGCTTCTCTAACCAATTCAGACAGTCATTGCCATGATAACCTACCACCATGATGTTGTTTACATATTTCAATCCATACATTCATCAAGTCGAGATTTTTTTCAATGTATAAATGCAGTGCATCCCAATCTTGAGCAACTGAACCAAGAAATCACAATTCACCAATATTAAATATTAGTTATAATGTCCATGGTAAATATTAATAATTTATGAAATAAAAGATATTGATATATTAATGAGTATGATCATATACACAAAAAATGAAAATTTATATGTATTAATATAAATCTCCACAATTATTAATATATTACCTCTCATTTTTCTCATTCTACCTTTCCCCAACATGTGCTCCTAATCTTCAAATTTTTTGATGGATTTCACATCCCAAATGTGACCCAGTGCATGCATAGTTGGCACTGCTAATTTAGGAAGATATTGACTAATATACACCATGGATTGATATACCATATATCCCTCTACCATAGAACCCTTAGGACATGCTCTTTGTCTAACCAAATCCTTCAATGATTTCAAGTGTCTCTCCACCATCCACATCGACCTTGTGTGTACAGATCCACAAATTTCAATCTCCTCAACTTGGTGTATGAGGTAGTGTTCTTGTGCACTGAAAAATGTTGGAGGTATATATTTTTTCATTTCACACATTAGCCGAGGAATTTCTCTCTTCCAATATTTTATATCATCTTCATGGATTTCTTTCAATGACAACCATCTACATGAGATCATGACACAAGAAAATAGCATGTTTCAACATAACATAATATAATATATTACATTACAAGTAAAACACATGTCATTAAGTACAACAACAAATTGAAAGAACGTTTTTCAATCACAACTACTTACCTCATGTCTTTTCCAAGATCATATATAACTTGTTTGACATTGTTTTAAAATTCGTTTGGGAGAGATAGCGGTAGAACATATTGTAAGAAAAAAATGAATCGTTATTTATTTCGACCAAAGTAGAAAAAAATAAATAAATAAACTTAAAATATGTATAAGGCCAATATATATAAATATGCATACCAAAATTATTACATTGATGAAGGTATGTCAATCATGTGTTTTTACCCCACCAAATTCACCTTTCTTCGTTAAGATATTATTTATGTTTGAAGCAAAACCCGTGGGAAATTTAATTCTTTGAATGACCTCTTTTACATCATTGTTTTGTTGCTCCGTTAATAACCATGGAGTATTATTTCGGTCTAGTCCATATCTATTTTATCGGATTGCACTTCATATTGCATGATTGGCTTCCTGAATGTCAATACAAATTTTGACAATTTTTTCTTTATCACTCTTACCATCTATGATTCGCCATAACATTTTTGTCACATTCTTCCGGATATGCATTGTATCAAACAAATGAGATATTTTTATCTCCTCATAGTAGGGAAACCTCATGAGTTGAGTGGGATAACATTTTATTCCTCGTGGAAGCCCATTATTAATACCTTCACGATGGTGGCCTTCATGAAGCATTATAGAAATCACAAAAATAATTATCAAATACGGTAAAATAAATTCAATGATTAAAATAAACATTCAAAACATTACATATAGAATACATAAATAAATTGTGTACCTTGACGATTTCTATTATATTCCAACCTCCATAGGTAAGGTGTCATTCTTCGTGGTTTTAAACTAGTCTCTTCTTTCCCATTGAAAAGATTTTTTTCAGTAGTATGATACCCATGGTTCTTAGGGAGGAGGTGTCTTTACTAATCAAACACCACCTTTCCGAAACTTTTTGAATGGCGATACTTCATCTTAGGACCACAAACTGTACATGCAAATTTACCCTTTCTCTGAAGACCTACAACATATGGATTAATGTCAATTATGTGATGAGATTATTTAAAAACTAAACATGCAACATGATATATTTAAAAAATTATATAGTATTAAAGAGCAATAGAATTATACATGCCACAAAAAAAAATTAGTCTTGGGTCATCATGAATTGTCCATAAAATTATTCCATAGAATTTAAATTTCTTCTCCCCGATTGGTTTACAGATATCATGCATAGTGATGCCAGCCCATAACTTTAGTAGCTCTTCGATAAGAGGCTCGATATATACATTCATATCTTTAACTTGGTACTTACTTAATTGTTTGAAATTACACATAATTACTATAACCATGATATGTATATATAAGTAAATAAATAAACGAAATATATTATGCAAAAACAAAACAAATGAAAATGTTACATTCAAAAAATTAATGTAAACAAATATCTGGAACAATCATTGTCAACATTATGTGCTCCCTCTTTATTGACATCCAAGGAGGAATGTTATTGTTGATAACAAAAATAGGCCAGACTGAGTAAATAGACCTAAGCTCTCTGAATGGATTAACACCATCAGTTGCCAATGAAAGCCTAACATTACGAGGTTCATCTTTGAATTCTTCCCATTTTTCCTCAATTTCCCTAAATGCGTAACCATCAGCAGGCATTCGAAGAACACCATCTCCACTTTTGTTACGTGCATGGTAATCCATAAATTGTGTTATTCTTTCATACATGAACAATCACTACAAATGTGGAATTATGGGAATATGACGAAGAACCTTTCGAGGCACCCTTTTTGTTACTTGATCGGTTTGATATCTACTGATAAGACATTGTGGGCATTCTGTTTTCGAAGCATGTTGTCCATAATATATAATATGATCATTAGGAAATGAATCTATAGTTTGATAATCCATTCCAGTGTCTTTCATAATGGCATGCAAATCTCAATATGTGCAAGATAAAATATTTGACGATGGTAGCAAAAATTCACCTAACAATCTACAACATAAAAAGTAACTAGTTAATGTAAAGAATATTAATCATAAAAAATGCATTCTTATTTTACACATTAATTAACTCTAAAAAAAATAGAAAAAATTCAACATTTATGTATATGAGATGAAACATATTACATAACTTAGGATCTGTGTCATAAAAGTGTTCGAAAAATTATTCATAACCTTTAAGTTCACTAGCAACAATGTAGCGGAGAGAAGATTTTCTCTTGAGCCTTCATAAAGTCGTTTATTTTCCTTTTCTAATAAAGGTTCATCATAAATAACATCATTGTCCCCATCCTCATCCAACTGAGCAAACAAATCTTGGATCATTTGATTTGTCCCATCATCTTCTTCCATGGGATCAATAATTTGATTCGTCCCATCATCGTCTTCCATGAGATCCTCATTTGCTTGATCATGTTCCTCGGCTTGTACAACATCATTTCTACTAGTACTACTTGGTGCAATATTCTGCAAAAAGTTGGAGGGAAACTCTAACTTTATAATTACAAACAATCATGCAAAATTAGTGTGTATTATAACAAATATTCAAACAATATATATATATACATATATATAATTTTATATAAAATCGAAAATATTAAAACAGATAATGAATATATAGCTAATTACCACGGGACAATATTCATTTGATCCCCCATCAATGTACCCATATTTCTTACAATGTTTTGTAGTTGTTGCTATTAAAATTCTTACGGGACGTGTAAGGAAACATGTTTTTCAAGTGAAATAACATCTACCATCACCCTTTTCACCCGCTTTACTTTTTTCCCACCTCTAATATTATGCGACATTCTTCCATACAAAAATACCCTCTCTGAAGTTCTGAACCGTCATTGTTATAGAAATTAGATTGTCGCAAAATATCTACTTTGTAAAATATTTATAGTTATATTTTTCGTCACAAGAGCGACGATAGTTGACCAAGTCAATGTTGACTTTGTCAAATAGTGCAACAGTCAATGTTTACTTTGTCAAATAGTTTAACGTCCATCATTGAATCGTCTCTCTTGCGATGATAGCCAAAGGTCGTCGCAAGAGAGACAGGAGTCCATTATATCCACTGTTGTTGCTCTTGCGACGAAGTCCACTATCACTATCACTGTCAGTGATATACCATCATATCCACTCACATGGATACCAAAACCATCACTATAACATGCATCAATCATGTACCAAAACTTGTACCATATGATGCATCATCCATGTACCAAAATCACCAAGAAGTGCCCCTAGCAATGTACCATATCATCATCAACTTATGAACCTTAACAAGACCAAGATGTGTCTCAATATGTAATATCATCACCAATCATGTACCACGAGATATGACAAGTGTATGTACGATAACATCAATGATGAGTAGGAAACCATATACCTCAATCATATACCAAAACCATGTACTATGTACCAAAGCATCAACTATGTACCAAAACTATATCGTATCATCAATGATGTGCATTAATCAAGCACCAAAGAATGTGCCTCATACATATGCCACCATATATCAAGTGTATACCTCAACCATGTACCAAAATCACAAAGATGTGCCTATAACAACCATGACATATACCAAACCAAATACAAAAGTACCATAACATCGCTCAACCATGTAGCCAAGATGTACCTCAAACCATGTGCCTCAAGCATGTGCCAACATCCATAAACCATGTAACAATAGATGTACCTCAAACATGTGCCATATCACTCATGATATTCCTCAAGCATATACCAAAACTCACAAAGACATGCCTTAAGCATGTGCCAAGCTTTCTAAGATGCAAGCCTAAAAAAAAATGTAAAACATACCTCTGATTTTGCAACATACCTGGTGGATTAGATAAGAGACATGCAAACCTTCCTCAGCCTCCACAACATGGTACAAGCATCCTCCACAAATTTGCCTTAGGCTCACAGGAATAAGACCAATCAACTAGCAAGGTCTCATGGGACAAGAGTCGTACAACCGACATGGGTGCCTCGCGGGATAGTAGTAGCTTGAACCACGGGGGTCAGCTAAATTAGGGTTTTCTCAAAAAACCCTTGCTCTCCTCTACAATCCCAAAAATTTCTCCTTCACACTTCCTTCATTTCCTCAAACTCGTTGTATCAGATTCACTAATAGATCACTTGTTCACTTAGAATATATTCAATAAAAATTTATGTGTGAATGTACTTATGAGAGGCTTCTTGAAGTGTATTTATATTTTTTCTAAGTAACTTCTCCCCTTAACTTTAAGGCTTCTTGTTATTTTCTTGTTATGATCACTTTACCCTTTAATTAATGACTTACAACCATTTAGGGGCTTCTTAACCATTCTTCAGGGCTTCCAAATTCAAGAGAGCATATATCTTCAACCATGAGGAACCACGTGGCGTACCACTTGTTGACGCAGAAATGCACAACTAAGTGTTACCTGAAAAGAATTGCAATGCACTTTTGAAACAAATTAAGATGATTTTAGTTTCCTCCTATTATTATTATTATAAGTGGGACTCCTTCCAGAGAAGCAAATTAAGATGATTTTAGTTTCCTCCTAAGGAATGTTATTCACAAAAATTTACTTCACATCCTGACATGATTACATCTTGAAGTTCCATTTTATTACACATGCGTAATTGGTTTCTTAGACAAGGAGTGTGTGATTCTCCTTTTGCTTACATTGCGCCAAATATATCATCACCATTTTTTTTAAAAAGGAGGTAAAAGAATCCTCGCATAGGTTTTATGATAATTGAGTTACAAAGGTTGTAGATTTTGTTATTATGTTAAGTTTCATGACATATCAAAAGGTGGTTAAGTTATTGTATGCATATGTATATCTTGAATTAAGTTGTTATATGCATATGTATATCACACAAATTATTGGCACATAAGTATAGATGAAATCGACATATGATAGAATTTATCATATGATACATTACATGTGATATGTTTGGAATTTGTTTACAAGCTTGACATTTTATTTGGATTATTGAATATCGAATGAGTTTCTAGCTTATCGAATATGGTATAAGTTCGAACTGTGACAACTTTAAATGCGCAGATGTTATGGTACGTGATTGGATTTGGAAATATGATTTGGCATTTCGTGGCTTACATCGTGTAACATGTGATTGGTTTTTGGTTGTGATTGAAAATTTGGCAAGAGTTATAGTGTTGCCATCCGATTTTAGAGGTGACATGAAATTAATGGAGAGTTAATGCATTCTTTATGGGTTTTCCTCCGAGGTATACCACATTTCTTGCTTATTGTTTTGTGAGAATTCTATGTAACTAGTAATCAACAATTTTGAGTTTGGAATTTCATTCGGTGGTTGGATAACGATCATGGGCCACTTCCTTGTGGTTATTTAGGCAACTTTGAACAAGTATGAGCATTTGTTTTTACTCTTCTAGCATCAAAACGAACTACTTTGCTTTGATAATTTTCAAATTTTGGCTCTGTTTGGTTGCATTATGTGTGTATGTGAAAAGTATGACTGTGTATTGTTTTGAGATGAACACGCATGATAAAGAGTAATTCACTTGTCTTTTGTCAAATTATTCAAAGTGGTTGTTTACACTAAAATTTATAATTTATATTGGATCTCATACTATTCAATTTGATGTCATGAGTACATTAGCGAATTCAAAAATTAATTCCATTAATAAATTTATTCTTTACAACATGGAGGAAACACAATCATGGGTCGCATTGCATGAAGAGAAAAGAAGAGAAAGAAATGGAACAACGAATGGGAAAAATTCAAAAGGTTGAATGGTGGAAGCATGCCCTAACCTAGTCATTTAAAAGAAAACATGTCAATGATTTGTCCCAACAATTGGGTGGCTAACCATATCATATAGAAATATGTTCCATCTAGTTATTATGTATGTTTTGAAGAGGATGCACTAAACATAGGGATCTGATGCAACATCTCTATCATAATACATTTTTTTTGCATTGTTCATTTTATAATGCATGTTTGAATTATAACATGTATTATGTCTTTATTAATGATTGTATTATTAAACATATGACATCATTCTTTGTTCACATTTTTATAGGTGCATTTATTCCCATATATGTGGGCATATGGACATCATTTTCAAAATAAGGATGTCGATGATGGACATGGCACACTTGATTGTGGAGTGGAGGTTGATTTCAACCAATTTAGTTATGCTAGCCACCGTGATCAAAACATAATAAAGAGGAAGTTAGTTTATATTAGAAAAACACAAGAGATCATGCAAGTGGACTTCTCATCTTCTTGGTGTGTTGTTCTTAGGTGTAAGTGGTGGGATACCTTCAACCATAGTAATGTGAAGAATGATCTCGATAGTTGGATACTATATATCAACTCAAAAAAGATGTCAGATGAAAATGAGCCTTATGCTTTCCCCAAAAAATGCAACGAAGTATTTTTCTACCCATATGTGTTGAATAGGGATTGTTGGTTCATACTAAGACATGAGCCAAAATCAAAAAATCATTTTTGGAATAACAATGTTATCATATTGAGTGAGGAAGATAATCAAGGTGATGCAATTAAGAGTGATATATAGAATATGTTTTATTTCAACATTTATATTATGGATGTGTCAATTTATTATGGTTATCTATAATTGGCCAATTATGTTTTTGTTTTTTTTCATTTTATGATGTTGGATATGAAATGTTAAAAACCATTTACAACCATCATGTTCATAATAAATTAAATTTTTTTGGAACTTTGAGCTCTTTAATGAGATATGGATATTTTTTAATGATAAGATCAACATGTTGTCCCTAAGTTAAGAAAGTGCATAAAAGGTGTTTTTGATATATATTTATTGTTATGCATTAAATTAAGAAAAGGGTTTTTATGTGTATAAGAATATTTGTTTTTCCACAATAGCACCTAGTGATTAGTAGATTGAGTTTGATTATAACTAGAGACTTCACTACATACTATGCCTTGAAATAGTTCAATCAAACCATGATATGTACAAGCATATTTTATGTGCACATGCATATAAAACAACCAAAATGTGTTTGATACTTAGTTAACAAGATACACAAAAGACACTTTTGTGTAAAATCTTTTGTGCTAAAAATTTTTTTGCAACGAGAGAATTTAGGTGCACTCTATATTAACACAATATGGATGAAATGTATAACTTCAATAAATCTTATCAATATATCGAAATAACAAAATATTGAAGTCAACATCAAAAAAGTAAAAATGTTCAAGATCTTACAAATTTTCACCACTAACTTGAACCCCAAACTATATTATTCACAAATTTGGTCCAACCAACCACCTGCATAAAATCATCTATATGCCAAATACATATAATATGAAATATATCATTTTTTAAGTCAATGGTCATAACTTTATGTGCAATACCATCTAAAAAAATATTTTTTTGTTCACTTACTTTCTACTAAATGTAACCAACTCCTCTAATTTGTTTGTATGTTCCCTATATTAAATACATCCCAAAATACCCCTCAAGGAACTTAATAATAGTGAATCTTGTAAATATAAAAATATCTTATCAAAAGAAACTTATATCGCTATTTCTAATAAAATATTTCATGTATATTATAAACATACTTAGAAAATAAATAAACATGGATTCTAAAAAGTTTCATAAATTCCATTGATACATATTCCCACTCATAACTAGGAATTTGATTAAAAGTAATAATCCCTACTATTAAGACTTTTTCCATGAGATTTTCCATCCCAAATTTGTAAAGGGGTTGCATTTGTAAGGTTAAACTAGTGTGGAGCCTTTAATGGGGTCAATGCAAATAAAATGTTCCATATCCGTATAGAGGGAGTTCTATGGGAATTTCTTGAAAGTATGATTTATATGTTTACTACTTTTTAGAAAGATATAGAAGATGAGTTTGATAAAAAGGCTATGCCTCCATATAGTACGAGGGTAATGGGGGCATTGTCAATGGCATGCTAAATATAAATTATAAATTGTTGTAATTATGAAATCAAACATATTTATATGTATAAATTGAATAAATAAATGTAAATTGTTACATCAGATCAAAAGAATGACGATATTTATTTGTGATTTGATTTACACATATAAATTGATATAAATAATTACATTATATAAAAAAAAATTGATGTTAATTTTTTTATTTGATTATTAATATATAAGAGAAGGAAATATCTTATAAATGATGATATTTATTTGTGATTTGATTTACACATATAAATTGGTATAAATGGTTACATTATATTAAAAAAATGATGTTAATTTTTTTATTTGATTATTAATATATAAGAGAAGAAAATATCTTATTAAAATCTTTAAAGTTTGATTGTCATAAACAAACACACACACACACATACATATATATATATAT